>AYEL01082614.1:0-26519 GCA_000484575.1 Olivierus martensii
GTTTTTTATGATATTGTTCGTTAAAAGATAAGTTGTTCTGGAAAGCATATCTTCGATCAGCATATGATTTACCTACTACTATTGCTCGAGGTAGACATAATCCATCTGCGTTTATTATATGTCGTATACTTTTCTTTTTAGAAACAAAAGTATCAATAGATACTTCTTTACGTTTACGTGTACCAGGCATTCTTCCTTCTCCAATTGGGAGTTGTAATGTTATTATATGAAGTGTAAAGATATTTGTAAAACATTTGTTGGACTCATTTAATTTTTCCAAAATATCAAGTAGTCGTTGTACTGTAAATGCATTTAGGGCAATGAACGGTAAATTAATAGGTTGATCAAGATCTTCATGCTCCATAGCAAAACGTATGCGATTAAATGGAGGATGGGTACGTCGAATGTAGTCCATGATACCTTCGAAAACTTCCTCGATTTCATTTGAAGATTCGTTAATTTCAATCGTAAGTTCATTAAAATAAACACCGTAACGAGCGGAGAAACGTCTATTTTCTGATATTATTCGAAAACTCTAAAAATAAAAAATATAAACATTTTGTACTATTACAAACATTATTGTTAAAATATTACAAACACATTAAAATTTACTTACATTCATTTTTGATGTTTTATTTTTATCCTTACTTCATTCACTTTTCAAGACAAATGAGTAGATATATATAAAATATCAATCTAAAAACAAAAAATGAATTACTTCTACTTCATTTTTGCTCTTTATATTGATATTTATATTATAATATTTTAATAGTGGAGGGTCTTCGGAGAGTCTTCTGGAATGAGAGTGGGGGGTCTTTTGGAGTATGTCAAACGACAGGACAAGAAAAAATTTTTACTGGAGGTCTTACTGATGGTATTACAGCAGCTGACAGAATATTCTTCTAGGATGGAACAAAGAATTGGAAATAAGATCTTAAATTACTAATATACAACTGAAAAGACCTCCTTAGAGTGTCACCACATGTCAAATGACAGGATGAGAAAAAATTTTTTACTGGAGGTCTTACTGATGGTATTGCAGCAGCTGACAGAATATTCTCCTAGGATGGAACAAAGAATTGGAAATAAGATCTTAAATTACTAATATACAACTGAAAAGACCTCCTTAGAGTGTTACTCTTCATGCAGAAGGTTTCTGAATGACAACTTTTACATTTATTTCTACAGCAATGATTTCTATCATTGTGAGGTTGAGTACAGCAGTTTGCACACGGTCTTTAGGATGAGTGCAAACTCAACTGATTGGGTGAATAATTAATTACTTCTACGATACCATATGTCAGGATTATATAAATATTAAACGAAGTATTCTAACTTATTATACGTGCAATACAATTCAATATGTGCTACACATTTGAATGCAAGTTTTGTCTGAAGAAAGTGACTTTTTATAATTCGTATTGCAGAAATATTCATCACAAATTTTTTCGATTTCCGTCAGATACATTTCTTGTGACTGTTCATTGTCCGGAATGCTGCAAAAACAAGAAACCGAAGATACTTTCACATGCGAAATATGGACTAATGATAAATTTTCCTGTTACCAAAAGTGCAAGTAATCTGAAAAATCTAGCCCTGCAACAACTGGCAAAGACAATCTTAAGAAAAAGCAAGTCCGGATATTGCGAAGATGGGGTGTTAACTACAAGTATATTTGAAGATTTACGGGTAACAAATCTTTATCATGAAGCAAGTCCGGATATTTCGAAGATGGGGTGTTAACTACAAGTATATTTGAAGATTTACGGGTAACAAATCTTTATCATCGTCCTTTGTCGCAGTGGTTAAATAAAAATGTAACCACTAGGAATATGAAAATTATTTTAAAATTGTTAAGGGGGGAGATTTCAATCGTTAAAAATGATAATGAAAAAAGTTTAACATGGTATTCGCCTGAAACCATAGTAAATGACTGGGAAGAAGAATGGACCGAAAAAGGCTTATGGAATACCACTATATTGTTTTAAATCGTCTGAAGGAAGCAATCCCCAGAAGCGGCCAACTTTGGCCACTAGGAAAGGAATTGTGTTTCATCAAGACAACGCCAGGACACACACATCGATAGCAACTCGCCAGAAGCTCCGGGAGCTTGGTTGGGCATATCGATAGCGACTCGGCAGAAGCTCTGGGAGCTTGGTTGGGAGGTTCTTATGCATCCACCTTATAGTTCGGACCTGGCACCAAGTGATTACCACCTGTTCCTGTCCATGGCGAACTATTTTGCTGGTGAAAAATTCGCCTCAACAGAGGCTTGTGAAAATCGACTGTCCCAGTTTTTTGCCAATAGGGACAAGGGCTTCTATGAGAGAGGCATAATGGAATTACCTTCAAAATGGCAACAAATTATCGAACAAAATGGCGCATATTTGACCTAAATCGGATCATTCTAAGATGTTAAATAAAACCACATATTTGACCTAAATCAGATCATTCTAAGTATGTTAAATAAAACTCAGTTTCATGCAAAAATAATGGATTACTTTTTACTACACCTTATATAACATTCTACAAGTTCAAACTTATATTTTATTATGAGCTAATTACCATTTTAATATAAAAAAAATATTTTTCTTCAGACTATTAATGAAAAAGTTTATATGAATATAGTGTCTGAAAAGAATAGTTACCAGATGGCAGAGATTTTTATTTATAAACTCTGATATATCAAATTCTTCTTCTTTTTGTTAATATGTTTAGTTAAATTAAACCTTATAAAAACAAGAAAATATAAAAAAAAATTATTAAAATCATTACATTATTTTTAATTGAAATTTACAAACAATATTTAATTGAAAGAAAATTAGATGATTTAAAACACATTCTGAATTAGCTTGATCTTACAAAATTATCTCTCCACTATAATTATATTTTATTGTGTAGTAAATGAGTCAATTTTGATCATTACTTATTGGATTTTGATCATTTAAATGTTACCAATTTCATTTAAATTGATGATATTTACGTTATTCATCATTTGATAGACACCAAGCAAGATATAATTGAATATAAGTCATTTTCAATAGAATTGATCCCTAGAAGATTTCAATATTTTTTATATATTTTATTCAGATTGGATGATGATTATCCAAGATAGTGCCCAAAAATAAATGAATATCTTCGCTTAATAATTACAATATACTCTCGAGTATCCGGTTCGTGACTATCCGGCCTAGTTTTCTTTTATCATAATTAAATGAGGAAGGCAAGGCGTTGAAAAAATTTTTAATTTATTTTTTAGAATAAATATGAATTGTAAGTGTGCTCGCTACTTACTACCTATATATGACTCGAATAGCCACTATGACGAGCTGAGATAAGCAGGCAGCTGCTCCAATGTTGCCAAATTTATCTGAACAACATTTGTTATAGTGCCTGCCTCTGAAGTGCGATGTCATCAGTTGTTTACCGCAAATGCTTAATTGAATTATTGAATGGGAACAAATACTGGGCATATCAGCATTTGTGACTCATCAGCCCGCGGCGGCTTAGTTCAAGTGGGAATCTGTTTTTACGCAGAGAGCCGCTCTGCGTTTGGCATGGCACCGAGTGGCCGACTTGGAGAAAGCGAATGTGTTCACCTGCTGGGCGAGCCCTCTTTATCTATTCGTCTTTATGGGCTCGGATCCATTTTCTGTCCCCTTCTGGCAATTGTAAATCTTTATAAAAGATTTTAAGTTTAATGCATATAAGAAATAATTACTAATGTAATATAAAAGGTTTTAATGTTTAATGCGTATGAAATAATTATTAATGTAAGAATTTACAAAATTTAAATAACATATGAGCAAGTCAAAAATTTCTTGGAACCAATTATAATTTTTTCCATAGGTTACGTACCTCGAATAGTCTGGTTTCAATTAGTCTGGTAAGAAAGAGGAACCAATTAACCGGACTATGCGAGGTATTGCTGTATTAATAAAATTTGAATCATTATTTTGGCTTTATAGAGAAAGGAAGGTATTGCAAGAAACTATATGATGATACAGGGCTTGACAAATTTCAAAAAGTTGAGTAGACAATTGGCTACCATTGCATTGTAGCCAACTCAAAAGTGAGACTTGCACATCGGTAAAACCAGGTAAAGTATATCGTTAAAATCAATTTAAAATTTTTTGGGCCTATTAATGGTAACAACATAATTTTATAGACAGAAAATTGAAGGGTTCCCCAGAAAAACATTCCAAGCACCAAACTCTAAATTCAACATAAGCTAAAAATAAAAACATTTTCAGTCTATAAATTTGCTTTAAAATTTTTAAAAAGAAAATGCTTTTCTTTTTAGCTTATGTTGAATTTACAGTTTGGTGCTTGGAATGTTTTTCTGGGGAACCCTTCAAGTATTGTTCATATATCATGGTAGACATATGCAGCTGTCAGAAGCATTGCATATTTTTTGAGAGGATTTACTTTGGAATTCTATAATTATGTCGTCTACATCTTTTTTGCAATGATGACTCAAACCATATATCAATGGCATTGTCTGGCATTTTTGTCACCATTTAATGTTCAATGAATCGACTCAAAAACAGCACACACACGAAGAATATCAAGGTTGATGACAAGATCGAAAAACGGACCGAAAAAGTCGTTCTCTTAATACCCGCTGCTTACGATAGTTTGGTATTCGTCTGAAGCTAGGTTTTGGTTTTGGTTTTGAATTCGGGCGTGCCGAGCCAAGGAAGATATTTTCTTTGATTTCGATTATTGAAATAGGAATTTTTTTCAAAAATTTACTTTTATAATGCCTTATCTCGGGTTAACCCAAGATAAAGCACAATGAAGAGCTGTGGCAAAATTTTAATTATTGAATAAATGCAATATTTTCATTAAATTTTGATTAAATTCCAATAAAAATCGATTAAAAAAAAAAAATACACCATCCCACGTTAATCCATCGTTTAGAAGTCGAAAACGCGAGCTTTCTACCGATTCTAGACTGAAAATAAAACTTCCAAAACAAAATTTTAGGTCAAAATTTCCCGCAAAATTTTTGTGGAAAAAAAAGCTGTGAAAATGATCAATATTAGATTATTTTTAATGATATAAGCATTATCTAACAAAATTCTACCGATTTACTGAAAGGATTTAATGTACATTAAATAAATGTTTGTAATTCCTGCAATTATAAACATTTATTTATAATTGTTTTTATTGGCTAAATTTGGTGCAATTACTGGTTCGTTACACACAAACTTATATAATTTATATTACTTTTAATAGAATATATTTTTATTAATCGATTACTATTGTGAAAATACGTTTATTTAAAAGGATTAAAAAAAAAAAAAAAACATTACGTCACGTATGATATAAAACTATTACCAGATTTTACTTAATCACAATACGAGGGCACCATTGGAAAATACGTTTTTATTAAATGTAAACCTATAGTTATATATGAAAAGCCTACAGAAAAAATGTTATCGAAAGGGAATAAATCCTTCTTCTGACAAAAATAATTTCGTCGGAAAACGGCATTTAGGCTTATTCAAGGAGGTGACTGACCGAATTTGTTTACCTCAAAGTCTAGTGCGTGTTCGCCAATGCAACACAATTAAACAAGTTAATTTCCTTGTAAGAGTAAACCTCTTTGTTTTCTTTTTTTGAAAGGAAATTTATCAAATTATATGCATATATTTTATCATCTCTTTTTTAAATGAATATATTTAAGTACAATTTGACGGCTACGGAAGACGAAATCTGGCAGCCAATAAGCGAGAGTTTGGAGAAAACATGGCGGTCAGGATCGAAATGCAAACAAAGCAATTCATTTAGGTGCTCAGCTATCATAATAAAAACATTAAACAATATTGTGATAAATTTAAAGCATACAGAGACGAAATTTGTCCTAAAGGTTCAGATTCTAAATTTAATTAGGACGCGGCCTTCTTTACAATATTGGAGTCCCAGAATTAGCTGTTTGCATTAGCCAGTGGCCAAATAGCTACCACCTGTTTGTAAGCGGTAGCCAAAATGGAAATCTGGTAGCAATTGGCTACTTGGCTACCGAGTTTGTCGAGCCTTGGATGATATAATAATAGACTTTATTAGAAAATATATAAATAGAATATGCATTTTTAGATTTTGAGATGATTGTATGCTGTTTAAATTTAATTAATTTCATTAATTACTTTTTAATACTGATTTTCATTATTATATTTATATTTATAAATGTTGTAATTTTTATTATATATATGAAGACTGAAGTAGGATCCACTCATGAAAAATTAGAATTTAAATTACATCTTCCTGTATCATCATATTTGATAGGCACAACATATAAAAGGTTAGTAATTTTTTAATTTCTTTTATTATTATATTAAACTGAAATGAAATTTTTATCAAATCAATCTAGTATTTGCATTTATCTTTTAAAATTTTTCAATTCAGTTCTTTTACCATTATCAGATATTAGTTCTGTTAGCTTTTATTGTTTTCTTTTGTCAGTTCTTTTCCTGCCTTTCTCTGAGTTTTGATTGCCAGTCTTAAAAAAAAAGTGCAGATATCTGCTCTTGAGTTTTACATTTGAATCTAACCAGATAAGATTGTATTAAATCATATGTAAATCAAAATTTAAAAAAAAAATCAATGATGACAGTAGGAATAATTTTACATGCTGCCTCTGAAATAAATGTCTGATTAAATATTTGTTGGATATTTATCATTTTATATTAATATTTCACTAGCACAATAATCACCAGATATTTTAACAACTTCTGGTACATTTTGGATTTTTCACTTATATAAATGAAATGAAATAAAAATAATTTAATTAATAAATTTTTGTGAAAAAATGAAATTACAAATTTATTGTAGTCTGCATTTGAATATATAAAAATCCTTTAATATTATATATTAATTACTTTTCTAATAATAATTTACATATTTTGGGATTATCTTTTCATTATACTTAATTCTGTTTTTACATGATAGATATGTTCCCGAAAAATGCGTGAGAAAAAAATTCGTGTAATAAAATACACTGTATTTATGGAAAAATAGAAGATTCCAGACCAAAGAAATCACCAAAAATAGTATAATAAACCCTATAAAATATCATGTTAGAATCCTATTATTTTTATGTTCTTGCACATTTTATTTCATAAAGATTGCACATGTATAGAAAAAATTATTATATAAAGTAAATTATTGTTTGAAAAAAAAAATGATACAATTTTACATTAGCACCATATGAATGAAAATAATACCAATTGAAAGATGACAATGACTAGAGAAAACTTTCCAAAAGGATTGCACTTCTATATTGTGCAGGCTTTGAGAAAATGAATAATGAAATTATAATATTTCTTCACATACAGTATTTAAACTGGTATGCACTGCCATTTTGAAATCTGAGATAGTAGTTTTTTGAATGAATCTTTAACACAATGGAATTGCCAATTCATGTTTTTATCATCAGTCTGTCAGAGGCTAATCTTTAATTCTTTAATGATCAAGATTTTTTTCAAGATAGGTTTTCAAAATGGTGGTGCAAATCAGTTTAGGTGTACTGCATGTGGAGAAATACTATAATTTTATCATTCATTTTCTTGAAGTCTTCACCAGATAAAAGTACAGTCCTTTGGAAAGATTTCTCTTCTTGTTGTCATCTTTCGATTGGTACTATTTTCATTCATATGATGCTAATGTAAAACTATACCAAAAATAATGAGTTACATATAACAAAATTAACTTTTTAACTTTTATTAAATTTTTTATCCCATTAAACATCAAAAAGTTACTTTTCACTTTAAACACAAAACTCAATATGCAGACAAAACAAATTCCCTATTGAAGTTATACATATAAATTGGGGAATTCCTCAAAAATTTGTTTTTTAATTGGAATCAAAAACAACAACATAGAGGTGAATAATGTGAAGCAAGCACTGCAGTCATTGTAATATGAAAAAATTTTTCTTCTTAGAATTTAGGTCGATCATGTTAAATCAAAACAAATCATGTAAAAAGAGAATGAAATTTCATTTTTTCTTTTTTTTTCTAATTTGTGTTAAATCAAAATTGTGTAAAAACAGAACTGGGTGTATTTAAATTTGGGAAAATAATAATGATTCATTTTTTCCATTCTGAAGTTTGTTTATAATTCAAACAATAAAACCATGTTCAGCTCAAACTTTAAGGTCGTAAGTCAGAAAACTCTAAATTTATGATTGACCTTTATCAATATTTATTATGAAATAATATATTATTTCATAATAAATATTATGAAAATTTATGAAAGTATTAATAAATATTATGAAAGCTTACTGCAATAATAATATATTATTGCAGTAAACTTAATGAATACAAAACTACATGAATCAGATACAAAAAATGAAGCTGTTGATTTATCACACAATTGCAATGGACTTGTACTCATTTGAATTGCATTGACCAATCACAGAACTTAACTATTAATTACCATCATAATTCTAGGATTATCTGTATTTCAAATTTTTGATATTTAAATAATCTATCTAGGATTTTTTACTAGTTTTCATTAATTTTCTGTATATTGCTATTTATATGATTTAATTTTTTTAGAACTTTTCTTATTATATAGTTGCTATGTGGCAATCTGTTTCATTGAATTTTAGAAAATAAAAATAGTATGCAATAAAATTTTGAAAATAATTCTTTCTCTGTAAATACATTATAAAACAATATCATATTTATTACTGTAATTATTATATACTGAAAATTAATATAAAATGTATAAGTTTCATTTCCATATTAACAGTTTAAAATAATCTCTAAAATAAATTAATAAAATGAAATATTCTGAAAAGTAATTAAATGGTTTAAAATTATATTGTTAGGTCTGCAAATATATAAAATTTATGATATTGTACATTATGACTTTCACAGTTTTTCAGTTTTATGATTATATATTGTATTAATAGAACAGCTTCTAACAATATAAACAATTGCATTTCTACATAATTGCTTTAAATTATACATAGTTTTTTTTAATTTAATTCTTATTTCTTAGATTTTACTCTAACATCATGGATGGCCTACATATCTGTTATTGTGATTGACTTTTATATATTAAATGTAGTCATGAGTTCTTGTTAAGGAAAACATCATAGGGTATACTAAAAAAATCTTTATGCTTATTTCATGGGCATTCCCTCCATTTCATGGCACAGTATTACCTTTAGTGTGATATATGTGACAATAATATATCAAATATCACAATATCTCCCATCAAAATGTGACATGTTACATGCTTGTAATAGGTAAGCAGAAATTCAGATTTTGCTGCAATCTACTGAGAAAACTTCTGCAATGGACTTATTACCCTACATGATATCCAGATAGTCTTCAATTTATAACTGTCTCGACTTACAGCAGTAATGTTATATTCAGCCTGTATCTGGATCAATCATTACTTTCGGTTCGACTCTCAAACCCCGATCGCCCCCTCTCCTGTCTCCTCTGTGGGTCCACTTGGATAGTAATACTTATATCAATGTCCACCTCTGACAACCAATCCAATACTACATAAGCTGCCTCTATGACACGGTTTCTCTAAGTTAACTTCAAATTCTTTTATTAGCAAAAAACAAAATAACTTACAAATACGAAAAGCTAAGAATTGGTCCTTCTTGTTTATAGTGAATACTGAATCTTCTGGACAATACATACAAAAACTTCTTAAAATCCACCACCGGCAGTCCCAATAATTCATCTCCAAGTCAACTCGTCTCCACCATACAGTACAAAAAAGGATCCTAAACTGATCCCTGAAGGATCCTAACTTGATCTAGCATTACATTTATACAGCTTGTCATTTACATAAACTTTTACATCAAACAATACTTTTAATTTTTCTCTTGAACAAAACTATTAACAATATTAATCTCAAACCAAATTAGAACAATCCTTGAAATAAATTTTAATATACTAGTATCACCATCAACATCCGACACAATCCGGACAGTTCTAGTATCAATATGGCGACCTCCACTACGAAACTACCTCCCAACAGGTGCATTCTTCCTTACTTTTCTATTTTCCTTTTGCTCCTTACAATATAATCAATAAATTCTGTGATTGGTTAGAACTTACTGATTGAAATCAGATGAGCTTTAATGCAGATGAACTATTACTTCAGGCACAATCCAGGAATGGAAGTTATTTACAAAATATGCTGGTAAATCCAGAGAGAGTATCCTATTTTCACTTCTTGACTCTTTTTTGAATTTTCTGATTTCTTAGCAGACAATGCAGTTTTTGTTATAAAACCAACTGTATAGTATAGTTATATATGAGTTTAAATGCCTTTTTATGAATATTTAGTATTTATTTATTGCAATTAATATACATATTTTTGATTTTTATTTTTTGATACTTCATATTTTAAAAACTCACAAATCCAGGAACTCCTAAACTGAGAATTACCTGTCTGTATATATAATACAAATTTTTTAATCATTATATCATATATGCAGATGAAGTATAATTAAATAAATTTTAAATAAAAATTTCAATATTAAATTGTAAAAAAAACAATCTTAAATGTTATTTTTAGCTTACTTTCCAGGGGAAAGTGAGGCTTTTAAGATCATCATATTGTTTATCTGTATGTCCTTCTAATAACTTATGAACTAATGAGTGGATTTTTATGAAAGTTGATAGCAACATTCTATCATTAAAGATAATCTCTGCACTGCATCATTTAATCCTCTAGCTTTAACCATTTAAAATGATGGCATTAAAACTTCTGAAATACTGTCTTTATATATTTTGAACTATTCATTAGATTTTTGTCCAATTTAACATGGTAATCATATTATTGAAGATGATCCCATTGACATATTAATTAATCCTCTAATTGCAATTATTTCATAATTACAAATGTTCAAATTTCAAATGTTTTTCCCTAATAACTTTTGAACTATTTGATAGGAATTTGTAAAATTTTCATGGTGATCAGATTATTAATGGCAAATTTGAAATGAGTTTTATTAACCCTATAGAATTATCCATTTAAAAATGGCAGATGTTCAATTTTCTAAAGTTTTTCTGTAATAACTAAGTAATATTTATTATATTTTGATGACATTCAAGCATATAAGTTCTGACATTAAAGTTAATTTTGATATATATCTTAACCTTTCTGAAGCTTTGCCAATGACACATCAATTTATTGGGCAGTGGAGGATTTCATCACTTCCAGAGACACTGATTTTCACAAATGTTGTAAAAATGACCTTGCCACATATTGGCAATAATGCATTGATGCTGCTGAAGATTACTTTGATTAAACAAGGTACTCTTCTTTTTTTATTCTCTTCTTTTTCAGTTGTCCTTAAAATCGGCCATTTCATTTGCAACAATGCAATATATTGAGATACCTAATATGTCTTGATAATCGTTGCTCTAATTCTTTTATTAATTAAATCTAATTTTACATTCTATATTTATTGAATATTTCTCTTAAATAAAGCTGTTGTATCAAAAATATATTGTTGCAACCAAAATAAATGAATTAGTTCTTTCTGAATAGTTTGTTTCTAAATTCATCTATTGCTTGCATTACAGAATGTTTCACATACAAAAATTCTTTCAGTAAAAATTCAATTTTTTCAGTAAATTTAATCACTTCTGGAATAGTATAGGTAGCCCTCAACTTATGATGGAGTTATGTCTTGATAATCCTATCATAAATGATACATGATGATAATTTTAGTAGTAATAATAAGACAATGGAATACTGAATCCTTTAAGATGGTATAATTGTCTGAATTTGATCCCAGGTCCTCAAGGTTATAAAATCATCTGGAATTAAACCTGAATCCCAAAGGTGATAAGCAGTTGCTTTATTACATTTTTAATAAGCAAAAAAATATTTCTAGGCAATATGCTAATGGAATATTGAAAAATATTGAATAATGGAATTGAAAAATATGGAATATTGTAAGGGCAATCATAAGATCAGAATATTGTAAGTTGAGGACTACCTGAATACAAATTTACTTTATAGTTTATTTTACTTAATTTTTTGACTTTCTATAAAAATTGGTCAGTTTCTATTATACTTCACAAAGTGCTGTTACAATATCTTTGAGTTTTGATAGTATCTCTAAGTCAAGTAATTGTAGTCATTTACTAAAATCGTTGTGAGCAAAATTCAATCTAATAATTTGGTTGCAGAAAAATATTTTTGATACAACAGGTTTATTCAAGAGAAATATTTAATAGAATAAAGAATGTAAAATTAGATTTAACTGATAATCATTGCTCTAATTCTTTTATTAAATAAGACATATTAGATATAAGAACTTTAAAGCCATCCTGTTACACTCACAAAAATGCACACAAAAAACAGCACTCTAAATAGGATAAATACTTTATTAACAGAAACGTTTTCGACCTTATATATTGACTTGTTGCAAATGAAATGGCCGATTTTAAGGACAATTGAAAAAGAAGAGAATAAAAAGAAGAATATCTTGTTTGATCAAAGTAATCTCCAGCAGCATCAATGCATTGTTGCCAATATGTGGCAAGGTCATTTACACATCATTTCATAATTTCCAAAGACACTGATTTTTACATTTGTAAAAATCAGTGTCTCTGGAAATGATGAAATCCTCCACTGCCCAATAAATTGATGCGTTGTTGGCAAAGCATTTCTTGGGCAAAAAATGGGTTAAGTGCTGGAAAAAATGGTAATCTGTTGGGGAAATGTCATGAGAGTATGGAGGATGAGGCACAATTTGGTATCCCAAATTTTTGATTTGCTGTATGTGGTCAGACATTATCCTTAAACAAATAGGACTCCATGTCTATTCACAAGTGCTGATTATTTGGCACAATTTGTTATGCATTTGCTGCATATCCGTACAATATCAAGCTGTATTTATTGTTTCATCTCATGGAAGGAATGAGTAGTGAATAACATCAGCATAAGATCACCATACAGTAAAAAACATCATCTTTGAATGCAAAAGTGCTTTTGGAGTCCTTCCTGGAGCATCTTTCACTTCCAACCACTGCGATGATATGATTTTCATAAAATATCCATTTCTCATCCACAGTCACAGTTTGTTGCAGAAGCCTTTCTTCTTTACTTCTTTTTAAGAGAGAACACACTTCCAAATGCTGTGCTTTGTTTTCATCAGTGAGTTTGTGAAGTACCACTTGTTGAGCTTCCTTACTTTTCCTATTATTGCCAAGTGCCGTGAAACAGTTGAAAAGTGTACAGTTAATGTCTGGGTGATCTCTCATACAGTTTATCATGGATCTGATTCAATTAAATCCTTTAATTCATTCGAATCAGTGGAGGAAGGACGATGGCCATGGGTTTGTTTGTATCCTCAAATCTCCTGAGCAAAATTTTGCAAACCAACAACGAGTGATCTCTCAATAGTTGTTCCTTCACGAATGCTTTATTGATGTTTTTACTGCAGCTGCTGCAGAATTTCTGAATTTGAACTCGTAAAGGTATAGCAACCTTAATTGAACGGATTCCATGATTGACTTGATGTCAGTAGTATTCAATGGTTAATGCTTGTTGAATGAGACAAATACTACAATTGCATCACCCACATATGACATAAAACATTTGCATAAACCTCGGCATTATCTTTTTTCCGCAACCAGTAGAAACTTGATGTCATTCGATGGCCATTTCATTTGCAACAACCCAATATTAAATGAAATCCTTTCAATATAATTTCATCTTGTCTGATTATACATCAGGGACGTAACTACAGGTTGGCCCGGGTGGGCCATGGCCCATGCATTGAAAGTTCTGGCGTCTATCCATTCAATTCTCGACCCAGAATTGGCAGCCAGGCAGTGCTCAACTTCCGCTTTTGATTCGCTATTTTAGTTTAGATTTGGCAGTTGGTTTGATGATGGTATGAGACGCAATTCCTGGTAAGTTATTAATTTAGATGATGAACAACAATGTAAAATATGAAAATAAATATTTCTTAAATAGTTAGTATTGTTGTTATTCATCGTGAGGTTGGCTAATGGCCGACATCTTACAAAGCAAGAACCAATTACCATATTTTACATATAGTTAATACTTCAAATAGTGCGAGAAATTCGTGGAACCCATTATTCACACTAATTGAGACCTACCCGTATTCAATAATTATAGATATCTTGATCTATGATGGGGTTCAAAACTGAAGTCGCCATCATAAGTCAGATCAGTCATAAATAATAATGTCCAAGATTTATGCATTTCTCACTATTGTTTACTATGGGAGAGTATAGTAATCCTATAGTAATAAGATGACTATAGGATGTCATAGATTCATACTGACTTCTGATGCTATCGTCAGGTATCTTAATAAACATAATGAACACATAATACAAGAGCTAAGAAACAAAAAAAAATGCTTTCCATATATATATATTAGACCATTGCTCAGGACCTCAAAATTTGTGAATTACATTGACCAATCACAGAATTTATCAATGATATCACCAATGGAAATATCCATAAGTTGAGACAGTCTTAAGTCAAAAACTATCTGTACATCTAACCTGAAAATAGTGTATATCATCATTTTAATATATTTAAATCCAATTTATTTAATAATAATTTAGCAAACCTTCAATATTATCAGTATGTTTGTTTATCCAAGGTTTCCTTGAATAATTAGGACTTTGTTGTATTTGATAAAATTTATGCAATAACTGATCAGATAAGAAAAATATTAATTTGGCAAAAGCAATTAATTCTATTTTTTTATATTAAATGAAGCTTTTCAACATTTGTCAAGTAAATTTTCAGTCATCTGGAAGAATTTATTTATCAAACCTGACCTGGTCCCAATATGTTCAGATAAACAGTACTCTATATTATTGTTATTTTATGATTTATAAAATGTATTTATTTACCTTCTCTTCTCCAATAAAAATATTTCCAGAGTTCATTCTTTATATATTAAAACTTTCTTCTTTCTATATTATGTTTCTTCTTAGGTTATAGATTTGGATACTGTCATGTCACATCTAATATAATATAAATTTATTTTAAATTAAGAATTTTAAAATAGTATTTTAAACTGAGAATTAATTCAACTATAAAATATTAATTTCATAAGCATATTCTTTTAAAGTAATTATTAAACAGAATAATAAAAATAATTATGAAACATGCTTAGAGTGTCAATGACAGTTAACAAATATTAATTCTAAAAGTATTTTTGGTTAAACCATCTTATATTCAATAAATATAGAAAATTAAACAATGACAGAATAAATGCAATGGGTTCATATGATGGAACAATTTATAAATAATGACAAATATCAATAATTTAAAACAAATAAATTATTATTATTATTATTTGTGGTACAGCAATGTGTGCATGTTTTTTATTGTTTGTATGCAAAACATCCAATTAATTATATTACATTCGTTCATTTTTCCACATTGAATAATAATAATTCAAATATAGAACTTTGAAGATCATCTTTGTCAGTCAGTCGAAAGGGTAAATAGTATATATCTTTCATTAAACTTCAAGTAAAATGTATATAAAATGCTAAATCGTTAAAAGCATTATTCAAGTGGATTTTGTTTTTCCTAATAAGATATTCTGGATTTAAACTGTTTCAGCTTTATTTTAATCAAATCACAGAATGCAGTACTCTACAAGTAAAAGCAGTTTTCTTTCAAACAAATCTCAAGTCCACACAACACATATTTATTTTTTACATTTCATTGGTTCACAGCTTTACATCATGAATTATCTTAATTAATGTATTGTCTAGTTAACATCCAGGGCCTTTTCTTTATCTGTATAGAATAGCCCAAAGTTTTCCTATGATATGCTTGAGTTTTAATCAACGATATATATCGATGGTTTTAATAAGAAAGTCTGCAAGTTCACTGCCAAGTCTCCTGGTGACATCAAAACTGTTGAGCTATATGATTGGTCAATCAGCAAATGAGGCAACCTTTATTTTCACCAATTTTTCACCCATCAGCTATTGCCATTTACCTAAAATCTAATCTGTGGGTTGGGTTTAGCCCTCTCAAAGTGGCTCCCTCTTTCATGAACTAGAGGCACTATAGGATTTTTCTTGTCAGAGTCGGACTATACAGAAAAAAAACATGAAAATAAATTGTGGGGAGTATTAATCAGCATTTCCAAGTTATCTCATCACACTTGCCAGCTGCAATTTCTTAGTCGCCAATGGTGTGCTGGCGACCATTATTTCGAGTCCTGTTTATGATCATTCATCAATATTATTTTATAATTAAAGTTTAGCCACTATTACGGAAATTATGGGTCAGTTTATACAAAATGATCCAAATTTTGATGGAAGTTCAAAGGCAACACAAAATGTCATGGAGGCGATGTCTCGCTATCGACAGTTGCTTGCTGAACAAAAGAGGAAAAGGCAAACAATTTTTTGTTAGATGATTCTTAACGAAAAACAAAAAGTATCAAATGAGAAAGTGTGAGGAAGTTAACTCTGACCTATCCTATTTTATTTTATTATGCACTCTTATTATTTATCATTATTTTCATTATTATCTAACGTATTATATTTTAGTTTATAAGTTAACTTACTTCCACCTTGTCTGTCATTGTTAGCAATCACGTGATACGGAATCGGGAACCGTCCTCCGGAAGAGCTGTCCCGGGTAATGACGTCATCATCTAATTTTACCACTGGTCCGATATGAGAATGTAAGAATGATCTCGTATTGATGTTTTGTTTGTATATAATTAAATTGCAAAGAGGATGACACGAATTGACTACTCTGTAAGCTAATAACTTTAAACTTGTTACATATAAGTATGTAAATGGAGCAACACGGGACTGTAAGTCACTCGGTATAAAAGCTGATGTAACTGAACTCAGATGAGGTGTTGTATCAAACGTGAAGTTGGATACTTCACAGTATTTTAAGTTTTCAATTTTTCAAATTTATCAATGTAAAATATAAATCTATTTATCACATTAGTGTAACAAATACTTTTAAATAATAAAATAATGTAAGCGTAATATAAGTTTTCAATAAAACTCAAATTATATTCATTATACAAGTATATAGTGAGCGTGTCTTAAACATATAAAAACTATCAGAAAAATGTTGAATTGCTGAAGGCACGAGTAACAATTTCTTGGAAAATAAATCAAGTTTTATCATTTTAATTAAAATTAATAATTCGAATAATGAAAATAACAATAGCAGTACTGTAATATATCCAAAGCTGAAGAATTAGATTCAGCTGAAATCAGCATTGAAGGAATTGATTTATTATCTGATTCCGAATAATAATCAAGTTAATGAAAATTAACATAGTAAAACCAAAAGATAATAAAATATTTATTATTTGGTACATGAATGTTTCTAAATTCAAGAAAAAGTTTATCATGTTTACCACATTTCCTTCTGTAACCAGCCCTTTCAGTATGTTTTAATTAATGGTAAGTACGAGAATAGTTTTTAAAAATGCACAAAAATACGAAAATTTTCAGAATTTCGTACCAGATTATTGAATGCTAGATATAACAATCCTGCTGACAAACTTTCTCTATTGTGTTGTTCACCCTTTCCGTGGCCATTGCACCTGCACATAGCACCCTCTATAGTTTGTGGCAGATCTCAATACAGAGTTTTATTAGGACTATTTCCTTTCCCCTGTTTCGAGGGAAACTGATTTCAAATACTGTATTGGGAAACTAGTTTGATATCATACAGCCTTATACCCTATTTACACTATGCAATATAAATCAGTTTGTAAATGATCGTATTCAAAATTTAATGAATTCGAGGTGTAGTTTTAAAGTTATTAGCAAACTGATTTGCACTTTTATAACATTTTATGTAAGATTTAAAACTCCTAATATATAATAACAGTTCAAATTAGCCATTTCATTTGTTATAAATTCATACAAAATAACAGATATAATTTTTTAAAATTATGAATGAATCTTTAGGATTACAGAATTTTATGTATGCATTTTTATCACATCAAGTAACTGAATCTAATACTCAATGTCATTCCTCTAGCAATCTAAAAAATTGTGTATCTTGGTATAACATATTGAAAAATCTATCATTTGTTACCTAATTCCTTTGAAAAGTTTTTAAACTTATAATTTTATATCGATCTAGGAAGATTATTCCAAAATTAAAGTTACTTCAATGTAGCAATATGCTAAATCAATCTGATTATCCTAAATTAGTTTATAGAACTTGCATATTTAAGATAAAAATATTAAATATGAAAAGAAATCAGTTAATGAAATCAATTATCAGTTCTATATTTAGTGTAGAATTTTATATATTCATCAACCGAAAAATATTTTGAAGATAAATAAAAATAGTTTATCCAGTTTATATATTTATCAGAACATGGTAAAGTTGACTTTTAACCTAATTCTTATAAATTTTATCATAATATTAATAAATACCGTAAATTATTAATATTTAAAGCAATATTTTAGGCTTAACTCACCATACAATGTGTAAGTCCACGATCCGTCATTCGCATTATAAACAACCACCAAACACATCTGTTCAAAATTAATTATTATAATGCATCTTTATTTATTTGGCTTCTCTCGATAAAATAAATGTCAAAATAATTTTTTAATGTTATTTTATCATTAAAAAATCCTAAACTTGTCGATAATCGAAGCGTTTGATCATTAGGCCATCTGACGATATATTGTACAGAGAAGCAATTTAGGATCTAATGTTATACAATATTTTATTAAAAACTATTATTCAAACAAAAAGCAATATATAATAAATTAATGTTTACTGATTTTAATATTTTCATAATAATTAATATATAAAATTTATTGATAGAATGCAAGAAAATCGCAATAAAATTTATAAAGGCGCCTTTTTTGAATTTTCTATTCAAAATGCCCATTTTTGAAGCTTGCAAAAAATTTAAAATAATTTAATTTCAGGATTAATTTATATCAATAAATATATTGAATTATAATGATATACTAATTATATCTATTGTATTGTCTCAAGTTTTTATAATTTCAAAATTATGGTATTTTTATCAATTTAATAATTTATATTAGATTCCATTTTATTTCTGATTGGATGAACATTATAAAAATGATTCTAAATTATTCGCGAAAATCAATCGAATAGATCGCTTGAAAACGCTGTAGTTTTCCCCAACGAACCCAGGTTTGTATTTGTATTCCCCTTGAAAAATTTATGTGGGAGAGCATCGGAGAGGATTCAGGTCAAACCTGGCTCAGACTAATCGATCAAAATTTTCTATAGCTCACTGATCTCTCCCATTTCTTCGTCAAGATTGAGCAGATTGTGTAAGGGCCTATTATAGTAGCCCATATATCGCCGCGCATGTGCGTCACATTGATCTTATACATGAGAATGGAGTGAGAGCACTCTCTTAAGATTACTCTCGTAACCTTAAGGGAGTGCTTTTACTCCATTCTCATTCTCCATCATTTTCACTTAAGGTTATTTATAGCCCACCACTTGGTAATTAACTTAATTTTTAAATCATCTCGTTCAAAATATTCAACCTGTTTCTTGTTTTCTGTGGCAAATTATTAACTTGACTAAAGCCTGCTTCCACTAAGTAAGAAGAGGGAAACGTCCATAATGCTGGTTCGGTAACAACTTTTATTTGGGAATATGTCTCTCGAATGACTTTTAAATTCCAAAACTTAGCATCCCCATGTGTTTCAAATAAGACTTGTGTTTGAACATCTTCCTTCATTGCAATCAACTCTTCTTGTATCATAATATCAAAACCAGATATATCACAATACAGTGTTTCTATTATCTATGCTAGCATATTCAAATTTTCAATATCTTGAAAGCGAATGTTAAAATCTTTTAAATTTTGCAAATGGCTTGTATATAACAATATATAATCTGAGGAAATGCAATATTTTCAATAACGGACAATCGCAAATTAAAAATTAATATATTTTTAAAAAATTTATTAAATAATTTTGATGTATTTTTCCCTTATATTTATTTCATATGATTTTTTCCTTATTACACGATATAGCTTTATATCAATAAACAATTATTATCAATTTTATTAATAATTTTTTTGTAATCAATAGGATCTTGATCTTGATTATGCCAATCAATTGCCAGTGCATATTCGGCTATCGACCCCCAATAGATCCCTTGATCATCATTGACCACCTTTAAAATTTCATCGACCCTGTTGGAAACCCTTGATTTATACAAATTATTGAGACATTTACGTTTTTTCAAGAACACTCTTATTCTCCGTGGTTTTGGCATCTAGTTTGGCTAAATCTCTCTTTAATTTAACAACTATAGCAGTTTTAGTTTTCAACAGTGCTGCCATTTTTATTCTATACCATATTAGAATGCGTCATCTGGTGCAATACGCATGAGTCGGCACGCCCTATTCTAATAAAACTAGAAGCGCCAAAGTTGCGAGAGAAATTCAGAATTCTTTGGCTTGCTACAAAGAGCTATAATAGAGAGAGGAAGAATGCTGTCCATCAGCTGAGTCTCGACTGTTTCATTAAAAAGTTGAAGATCACCAGTCTATCATCCCAGGGCTTCAGGAGAGGAAGAGAGTGATGATCCAGACTCACCAGATCTAGTCCATTTATCCTATATCTATATACTTTGCATTTATCATCGGATTGAAGACAGTCAGAAATATATAGTGTTTAGGTGTTTATGACATTGTAGGCCTATTAATTAAATTCATTCATTAAAATTTGTGTATTTTGTTTATAAGTTTAAATAATTCATTATTAAATAATTTTGATGTATTTTTCCCTTATATTTATTTCATATGATTTTTTCCTTATTACACGATATAGCTTTATATCAATAAACAATTATTATCAATTTTATTAATAATTTTTTTGTAATCAATAGGATCTTGATCTTGATTATGCCAATCAATTGCCAGTGCATATTCGGCTATCGACCCCCTATAGATCCCTTGATCATCATTGACCACCTTTAAAATTTCATCGACCCTGTTGGAAACCCTTGATTTATACAAATTATTGAGACATTTACGTTTTTTCAAGAACACTCTTATTCTCCGTGGTTTTGGCATCTAGTTTGGCTAAATCTCTCTTTAATTTAACAACTATAGCAGTTTTAGTTTTCAACAGTGCTGCCATTTTTATTCTATACCATATTAGAATGCGTCATCTGGTGCAATACGCATGAGTCGGCACGCCCTATTCTAATAAAACTAGAAGCGTCAAAGTTGCGAGAGAAATTCAGAATTCTTTGGCTTGCTACAAAGAGCTATAATAGAGAGAGGAAGAATGCTGTCCATCAGCTGAGTCTCGACTGTTTCATTAAAAAGTTGAAGATCACCAGTCTATCATCCCAGGGCTTCAGGAGAGGAAGAGAGTGATGATCCAGACTCACCAGATCTAGTCCATTTATCCTATATCTATATACTTTGCATTTATCATCGGATTGAAGACAGTCAGAAATATATAGTGTTTAGGTGTTTATGACATTGTAGGCCTATTAATTAAATTCATTCATTAAAATTTGTGTATTTTGTTTATAAGTTTAAATAATTCATTCATTAAAATTTCTTTTGTTCACAGATGTAAAGTTTTCATTTTTTTATTCTTCTGAAGAAACCGCTGTCACAGATTAGTAATCTGTGACCCCTATCTCAACAATGTTATAGGGGTACAAACTCACTTTACGCGATTTTTTCATGGAACCAATTAATCACGTAAAGCGAGGGCACCTGAAGTATACTTTTTCAACAGATTTTAAAGTGAATAAAATTTTGAATAATCTATGTATAAAATATACGTAGTATGTATGGTTTTGACATCTTACAGAGGAGAAAAGAAAAAAAATTTATATATAGGGGCCCCAGAACCTGGTTCGTACCCGGGCCCGGTATTTCTCTCGGCGCCCCTGAATGCGTCAATACTGCATTTGGCGGTTGTCATTTTTAAAGCCTATCACAGGCTGAATTCTTAAAACCCGTTTATTAACTTTTTCGATGTTTGTTTTTCCATGTTGTTTTCATATCGTAAACTTATATAAAATAAGTATCATTATCTAGCAATCTAAATAAATAAATTAATGGGGTTTAACGGGCCGGGCTCGGATTCCTACTAAAAAACTCGAAGTGTGCCGGAATTGAATCTGGTCCTCCAAGATTTATGAAATTCAACGTAATAACTAAATTAACCAATCATTGGTTTTTTAAATAATTAAAAATTTATTACGAATTTAATCAAATATATTTAATTTTATTTTAAATTATTAGTTTAAGTTAATATTTTATAAATTATTAAAAAGTTTCAGAACTGATAATTAAAAAAAAATAATACTTTATTAACTGCTGTTTACATCCCATATCTCATGTCCGACCATGGTCGAATGACTAGAATAGCGCGTGCGCTTAAACGTGAACGAGTGTATGATGCGTTAAATCTTTTCGTAAAGATAAATTTTATTGGTTGAATTTATTTCCTTGAGCCAATGATCATCGTGTAAATCGTTCGTTCGACTAATAGCTTTCGTCTATCTTTATAATATTTGATCATAGTTGATGTTTGTTTGACGAAGTATTTGAAGTGTTTAAAAATGGATTCTTATCATTTTAACGACAAAAACAATGATGGCAATTATCGAGTTAAGGATTTGGATAACAAAAGTTATCCTTCATCTGATAAACATTTGAAGAAACGTGATCAGCATAGTTGCAGGAATCTGCCAGGTTTGCCATCATTGGGAGTTAAGCCTAATCGCAACAGTCAAAATTATTCTCTGTTCAAATCAAATTCCGTCTCAAATTGGAATATAAATACGCGTGAAACAAATGAAATATCTTCTTCCTTTGAGGACGAAGTGGTTTCTGACGTGTATGGTGTTATTCAGGATCACGGAAGAGAATCGGAACAATTAAAAAATTTTCAAATCGAACAAGAAAAAACGAAACTTACACATAAAGGAAATCGAGAAGAGAGAAAAACGTCTCATTCAGACTGTAAGAGAGAGAATACGTGTGTGACAGGTAACATTTCGATTTTAAAATAATCTTCAGAGATTGCTTTTGATTTGACAATAATTTCTACAAAAAAAAGCAAATTCTATAGTTTTGTCTCATATAATGATGTAACTGTAACTAAATTAAATTACTTTAATTTATTATCAAAATACATATTTAAAGAAATTTAGATTACAAGAATGCTGTATGCAACTGATTGATGCTGTACACAGCATCTAGATTTTGATGTTTTTTAAGTTTAATTTTTCACTGTGACAGTACATTTAGATTTATTAAAATGTTCAATTAAAAGTAAATTATTAAAATTCCTAGCTTAGTTGACATAGATGAACATTCAATATTGCATAAATCTAATTAATAAATATAATTAATCTAATTATATTAATAAATATGGTTATATAATAGATTTTCAAATAGACATAAATGAACCTGAATTACCGAGTTGAATTTAAAATTCAAATGCTATATTTTCAATAAAAAGTTGAAAATTAAGAATACTTTTTCTAGATCCATTTAACAGCATAAAATAACCGAAAGACAATATTTAAATATAACATTAAAAAGTACCATTAAAACATAATTTATTTAGTAATATTGTCTTCCATTAATTCTAGCAATTTAAAAATTTATTGAGATAAACCATTCTTTTTTCATCCATTGACTATATTTATTCCACTGTAGTAATCTAAAATTTTATATATAAATTATATTAGGAAATACTATAGATCGGAAGAGCGTCGTGTAGGGAAAGAGTGTAGATCTCGGTGGTCGCCGTATCATTAAAAAAAATGTAGTAATCTAAAATTTTATATATAAATTATATTAGGAAATACTATTTAAATATATATGAAAATTATTAATAAATGAAACTTAATCTAAACACAATATTATATTTTTCTCCATAATGTTGGTGAAATTTATTTTAATTGAATCTTTCATGTATCAATTTTACTGTTGCATTATTTCTATTAATGCATTACCTCCCATTCACTTCTGAAAATATCAATATAGCATGAAAGTAATGTTCAAAAGACTAAATACTAGGACAGAAAAGAATTCATAGAGGAATGTATTCAAAGAAACAACACAATAAAAGTGATGCATGAAAATTCAATAGAATAAATTCCATCATCTGAATTATGAAAAGTAAATTGTATTTTATTTTTTTTATATTATTAATTCATGTGTATTTTAACTGTATTTACCATTTAAAATTTTACAAATGAAGCATATTAATGTATACAGCAATAATTGAAAAAAAGTATGTTTAGATATATTGATTTGAATTATTAAAATAGATGTTTAAATTAACTAAAATATAATGTTATATTTAAATATTGTATTTTGTTTACTTTGAACATTTATATTCAGCTGAAACGCCTTGAAAAGGCAAAAATGTTTCTATAATAAAAATAACTTGCTAATAATGTATGCAATTTATTACTTTGACAGAGATTAAACAGCATTATATCATGTTAGTAAAATAAGTCTTTTTTTATCATGATATAAGTCAAAAATAACATTTTATCTTGATGATGATGATAAGATTTATAAATGTAAAATTAAATTTGAATGATGATCAACAGTTATTTGTGGTAATATAAGAAAACTTATCATTAATAAATATTTCCAGTCATTTTTAATTGAAAGTTTGGAATTGAGATTGTAAATTCAATTCTCTAATTCAAATATATTTAGAACTTAATAAGAAAGCACTAGTTTATGTTAATATTTGTCAAATAAATACTTAATAATTGAATTTCTTTCATTACAACTATATATCTAGGAAAAGTTTAAGGAACAAAAGAAAATAAAATAGAATATCAATAAAAACATTTTATTTTTATTTATGTTTCTAATTATGTTTACATGCAACATAATTTAATAATACTATCCTTCTGTTTTTTTAGATTATAAAAGAAATACATTATTAAATATTTTTTCTGATGTTTTAAGAGGATTATAGATTCTTTAGTCTTACCTATAGTTTTGCATTAGTTTAGAATACATATTGATCATATATTAAAATATGAAATAGTTTAAATTATTTTATAAAAATTTGAAAAATATTAATGTTTGTCATGTTTAACTGTGTGTGTGTTCATATAGGATAACACAAAATAAATCAGCTGATTTGAATGGACCCCAAATTTTATAAATGAAATCTTCTATCAATGATTTGTTTTAAAGAATATTGCAAAATTCACAATGAATTGGTACATAATTCAGAAATATGCAATAATTTTGTCTATGCTCATCTAAAATAATTCTTCTGTTGTGCTAATAGTGCAGTAACTGTAAATGATGATTATATGAGAAATGAGAAACGATTCAAAAGTTTTTAAATATATATATATACAAATAGCATTGAATATATATATATATTCAATGCTATTTGTATAGTATTCAGTATTTAAATGTAAACAAAAATATGGTGAACAGATGACATATTCACATATTTTAAGAATATGTGACACAATAGAGATGCCCCATGACTAAGCTAACAAATCTTAAGTCAATTAAAATTAAAAGTTTTCATATCATATGTACCCAAGAAGCTATATGGCTGACTGGCCAGTTCCAAGCCTGGATAAAGGAGGAGGGTTGGCGTCAGGAAGGGCATCCGGCCATAAAACACCTTGCCAAGTCTATTATGATGAGTGGTATCCATGATCTAGATAATGCTAGGGCATTCCCCGTTGTAGGCGATGTTCAGTCCCTTAGATGCCCGAGGGCTGTGAGAAGTAGGCTAGGGTTATCACATCAAGAGCATGTGCGACTAAAGAAGCTAGCTCAAAGACCTCTACTTTTAAGGATTGCATCACTCAACATAGATAATTCTTTAAAGACAAAGTTTGGACAACATTAAAAGGGTATATATATATATTTTTTTCTTTCTTTCGTCTTTCTTTTCTGCCTTCCTGCATTTGCTACATAATTGTAAGTGATTTCTTCAAAAATATCAATCGCGGTAGTATCAATCATAAAGAATCAATAGAAACAATGTAGGGAAAAAAAATGGAAAAAATATGAGAAAAGTTATCGACCGAAAATTTTCTGATAAATAAAAACAATTAATCAATTATATTTTTCTTTTACAGAAATATTGAAGATTGTTTTCTAAATAAGTGATTTTTTTGCATGTTTTATTTCCTCTTTAAAACTATAAATAACTTTTCTTTTATAAATAAATATTTTATTTTTAATATTGAATGTTTTTCATATTATAGCTTAAAGGCTAATTTAAAACTTTTTTATTCCTTCTTTTAGGAACTTTTCTTCTTAATTTTTATAAAATAAAAATATATTCAGAACATATTCATTTTATTTAAATTAAGTTAAAAACATTCTGATACACGAAGTTTTTAAATCTCTATTCTGCTATAAAAATTAACAACTAATTTTGTGTTTTTTAACAACTGATTTTGTATTTTTTAACAAATAATTTTGTAATTTTTAACAAGTAATTTTGCAATTTTTTAATAAATAATTTTGCAATTTTTTA
>AYEL01082615.1:0-13017 GCA_000484575.1 Olivierus martensii
AGCAGAATAGAGAAAATACAATAATTTTGTATTTTTTTAACAACTGATTTTGTATTTTTTAGCAAATAATTTTGTAATTTTTAACAAGTAATTTTGCAATTTTTTAATAAATAATTTTGTATTTTTTAACAACTAATATTTTGTTTTTTTAACAAGTAATTTTGCAATTTTTTAATAAATAATTTTGTATTTTTTAACAAATAATTTTATATTCTTTTAACAAATAATTTTGCAAATTTTTTTACAAATAATTTTGTAATTTTTTGACAAGTAATTTTGCAAATTTTTAACAAATAATTTTGTAATTTTTTAATTAAGTGAATTTTATATTCAATTTTTCTATCCTTTTATTGAAAAATTATACCACTGAATTAATTTTAAATATTCAGAAAAACCAAGACCAAAATTAGAGAAGGAACCAAGAAAACCAAATTAGGTGTAACCAAGAGAAAATTAATACCATAAAAAATATAAAATATAATTGTTAAGACACTACTTTGTGCGATAAAATTAACTTTGATCATAATTATATTTTCTTTTTTATGTTACTCATTGAGATTATGCTGTTCTCAAACTATTGATCATTTATAGAAGTCATTTAACTGATAGCAAACTATTCATCTGATAATAGTCTCAGAGTAACATTACAATGGAAAATTAGAACTAATAATTTCTCCTTGAGATTAAATGCTGCCATATGGAAGAGTTGGTACATACATAGCTATAAAATTAATCTACATATCATTAAATGTATATTCACTTATCATAAGGCAATAGCACATTAGTCAATAGTAAACCATAATTCCTATTTATTATATAAAATATTACGAGAGATAATTAGTTAGAATATTAACGTTTATATAATTCAGTTAAAGCCTAATGGAAATACGAGTTTTAAGTAAATTAGTTTAAGTAAATTACTGACTTTATTCTGTGTTTTAAAACACTGTTCATATATTTTACAGAACTAAGTCTTTAGATAAACATTTCTACATTCCTATACCTAATTATGCAATCGAAAATGGCTTTATTTTAATTTACAAGTGGACTTTAATAGTTAAGTTGTAAAACAGTTGCTTCGTTTATGATGTTTAAATATATATATAAAAAAATAAGTAATGCAAATTAAATCTATTATTTTTAACAGCTTTATCCTCGAAAATGACTGAAAAATAATGACAGCTTTCGTTAAATAAGAATTTTTGCTGATAAATACGTGTTCTTAATTGTAAAAAATTGCAGTAATTTTAAACTTTAATTCAATATAATTTACGTAATTATAACTTCGAAATATTTGCTTATTCTTGAAAAGTAACTGCAACAGTTTTAACTGAATTATAAAATAAAGAACGTCATTGAAGTTTGTTGTTAATATTATGAAGGAAAATGTCAAAATTTTCGAGAAATTTATTTAATATCTTTTATAATTATGTATATTTTACTTTAATTGTTTGATATTTTTGGTGAAATATGCTTTCACAGCATCACACTTTCATTACTTGCAATGTTCTGATTCATTCTCAAACATGAAAAGAAGAATGATAAATTAAAAAACTTCTAGTATGTTTTTGAAACATTATAAAAAAGAAAGTAATAATAAAATAAAAATTTTTTCATGTGAAACAAAACATTTCAGTTTTACAAAAAATATATATCTATCGAAATTCGAATAAAACTAAGTGGCTTTTCTTGAAAAATACATGAAAGTGTGATTTATGGTATCATAAAATCTTCATTTGTCATAATTACTTAGTATTGGTTATAATAAATAACTCTTAGATATCTATAAAACATTTAGCAATAAGAATTGTTTTCTTCGTTTTTACGTTTGTTGTAGTATTTGTCTTGATTGATTATCGACACGTAACAAATAGTTGAGCAAAATCTATCACTTATACTTTCTGTAAACAAAAACACAAGAGATAAGTAAGTTTACGGATTTTTTCTTTTCCTTCTTTTTAAAAAACTTTCTTTTATTTATTTAATCGCTTAATTAATTAATTAAATTTAATTATTTTTTAGAGTGAAAGTAAATTTTTATAAAGCCGATCGTGTTTTAAATATTTAATATTTTGTGATTAGGAAATTTTTATTTACTTAAATCAAATAAATAATATACATAATTTAAATATTTTTTTAGTATTGCAGATAATTCTTAGAGTACTTGTGCAATTATGAAACTTTAAATACTTTCCTTTTTTTATTAGACTTAGTTTTTAAGTTTTAAAATCTTTTAAATAATAAATTTTCCTTCTTTAGATGTTGCTGTTCTCTGTCAATATTCTCATGAAACAGTAAAGAACTGTTCTTGTTGCAGTACTGCTTTCCTCCACAAAAAATTCTTGAAAACTAGCAATAAACAAGACGACTGACTGAAAAAAATAAAAATAAAAAATAAAATATGTTTTATTATTCCATTGAAATTTTTATTCAAATCTTTTTGTGTTATTTTGTGGCATTCATTCCTAACAATATATTTATTAAAATATTCCAGTGCAGCATTCATCACATAAGTGAATATTTATATAACCAACTTAATTTTCTTTTCATTGATATTAGATGCAACTTAAGAATTATGGAAAAAGTATTTTTATCAATAATTTAAGTTTGATGAAGGCTGGAGTTCATAATCGCTTTAAGATTTAGTACTGAAGATGATGCAATGCTAATCTCAGGAGAAGTCAGTAGCAAAACGATTTTACTCAGAGGAGTTTTAAGGTGATTTGCAGTAATGACTAGTAAATCTAGAATGAAATGGCCAAAGACTTTAGCAATTACTTCTGCTCGATTAACTCAACATAATGTAGACCTACAAGAGTTAATCTATACCAACTAAATATGGTTAAGAAGTATATCTGAAGCATAACAAGACATTAGATTCATAATTTACCATGATTCAAATCAACAAAAAGCAATCATTATACTTTCTTTTTATACTTTTCTTGATTCTTCATATTTTAGTTATTAAAAATGCAAAATGAAGCTTTCGTATCCATCGCTGCAATGAATGTATTGATAAGATCAATGATTAAAAGAAAAGTTTTGCAGGAAAATTATTAAAAAAATTGCTTTTTGTTGTTTATTCCTAAGTAACTGTAATCAGTGCCAACTAACAAACTAGTTAAAACTTGGATCATATTTGACAATCGATGAGCATCTTTCTTTTTGAGATCGATATGCTTCCATCAATACATGAAGTTCCACAAACTCATGCATTTTTGGTATTAAAATTAGATAGTTTTGTAATGCAGATTATGCTCTCTCTCAAACTGGCATGTGGAAAAATTCTAATGCATAAAAAATAAGTAAATTAAAGAGAATTAGTTAAAAATATGTTGTTATATCCGAAACATAACAACTGGTAGCTTTTTAACAGCATCAATTTTGCTAAGTGTCTCTGGGAGTACAGAACATGAATAATAGGAAAAATAAGAGAAAAATATACAGAATGTTAGAAAATAACCAAGAATAGACCTCAGTAAGTATTTATCTTAGAAATAAAACGATGATTTCATTACGATCCAAGGAAACATTAGAAAACGAATTAAATCAAATCACGACTAAAGATTACCAAATATTACTGTAATAGAAAAAGCTGCATCGATAATATTGATCAATTGATCAGAAATTACATCTTATAAAGCGGAGCACGCAAGTAAATGTTTGGTATCCCTGATTATCATTGAAATATCTGCAATTGCTGCTTACAGATTGTTCATCATGAACAATCTATAACAGATAGTTCAGGAACAGTAGAAAAATGGCATTTGTAGAATAAAGGCACGCAATTGATAAATTTAGTTGCTCTTAACGAAGAAAACAGATACTATTCACTCAATTTAGGAAACTCTGAAATTCGATAGTTGCTCATACGGAGTGTGAAATAAATAACGAACCGAAAAATCTAAAAATCGGTTTTAGAATTTACTTGTATGAATAAAAGAAAATTAATTATTATTTCTTATGCAATTAATATTCATTTATTCAATACTACAAACCGAATATTTATAATGATTTTGATAAAACTCACATTTTTTAATAAATAGGATGAATAATTTTCTTTTTTGTGATTAGTTTTAAAGAAAATAAAAATTTACAAACAATTCTTCAACAGATGTAATAATGCAAGGATTTATTCGCTCTAAAAGTATCCCTGTATATATTTTTCAATCTTCAAATGTATTTTTCTGTGAAGAACGAGAACAATAGTTTTAATGGCTAACTCGCTTTCTCAAAAGGACAATTTAAAAATATATATTCTGTCGAACTAATCAAGATAAATTATTGCCAATTTAACAAGGAAATTTTCTTCTTATATTTATTTTTAGTATTTTTTTTCAATCTCCAAACTTTGCAAACAATTTTAATGCAAATAGTTTCGATATTTGCCGAGAAATGCCATATTTTGTAATTCAGACAAGAGAAGATTATCATTGATTATATAGAATATAAGGATTATGGAACGTAAACAACTAAAATTCAGCATGATTACTAAGATTATTAATATTGATTTGTTATTACTAAAAATTATATAATTAGTGATGATCTACAATCCCGAAATCCAATCTTGTAGATTCTACAAGATTGGATTTCGGGATGCAAACTGTCTATAATCATCAAAATAACACGCTAGGAACTCGCAAAAATTTTGCTATTTTTAATGATATTTTAAATAAAACAATGTCGTTTATCATCATTTAACTAGAATATTTTGCTACTTTACTGTAGAAAGAATATTTTTTTTTTTAAGATTGCATTACCTTTCTTACAAATTTAATGGCTGAAGGCGACCATAATAGATAAAATCAAGACTTTATTTAAAAGTGAAATTTGCCAATTTAACAATTATCTTTCAGGTTAATTTAAAAACTAGCGTTAAAATTTAAAAATACTGCATGTATGTTATCAAAAAACATTAACAATACAAAAAAAAACATTTTGGTAAATCTTTATCATTAGAGAATTTAACCTCTTAAGCACGATTTTCGATATCGATCGCTACTAATGCATCTAACTGAATATTAACTCTATTCACACGAAACCGCCATCAACACATTACAGTACCGCATATTAATGGGAGATTATTACATAGCAGATAGACTTATAATAGCTAATATCAATAGATATCCACTTCTATAATCGACTTGGAAAAACTTAATATCTGCTATTAGCTACAAGAGATGAATTCATGAACATTACTTCGATTGGATTTATTTTTACATCTGTATCTCTTAAAAAAAATTGAAATTTTACTTGAATTTATTCAATAGATTGCAAATTTGGAAATAAATATTAAGGAATTTTTCCAGTGCTATGTATTGGAGAAATTCTGAATAATATCATTAAGCATTCAACAATATATTTGTTAAATAAATAATACAAAAAAAGAACTAAAATTGCCAACTTTACGGTGTCCTTTATTTAACATTTGGAATCTATTGGTTTCAAATGTCCAATTTAGCATTATTTAGTTAGCATAGATGTCACAATATCGACGGATTTGACGTCATCACGATGTCATAAATTATTGGGTTTGTGACGTATCCATTGCGACGTATTCAACTTTACGGTGTCCTTTATTTAACATTTGGAATCTATTGGTTTTAAATGTCCAATTTAGTATTATTTAGTTAGCATAGATGTCACAATATCGACTGATTTGACGTCATCACGATGTCATAAATTATTGGGTTTGTGACGTATCCATTGCGACGTAATAATGAATACATCATCAAACACGCTATTATGGTATGACGTCGTACAACCGATTATGGTATGATGTCATTCAAATCAGGTAAGTCATATGTTACACCTGCATTGCTAACAATTAGCGCCATCTATTGGCAATAATATAAAACTAAAATTTTGATAAAAATGAAATTCTATCCTCTAGGATTAAACGATCCTGTAGAATTAAAGAATGCGCCGTCGAGGTGTCCGTTAATGGCTAAACATCACTACTGAATTTCATAAAAATGTGTTAATTAGTTCAAAACTTATTAATGGAGGACACACAGACAATTATACAGAATAAGACTCTATCTCCTTCGGAAATTAGGCTAAAAGTTGCCTATAAAACATGTATATGTGATAGAATAATTGCTTTTGTAAGTGGAATAGAAAGATTTCTTTGTTTTAAAAATACTTACAAGCTAAATATATTTAAACTTAATTTAAATCAGCTTATATGAGAACATAAAGCAAGAAGTATTTATTACAATTAAAATAGATTCAGTTTTCCATGAAACTTTTATACAGTTTAATATAAAATCGTTCTGAATTTTGTTAGATTGTATTGGACTTGAAATAAATAAAAAAAGAAAATTAATAATAAAATTTTTCATTGTTTTGTTATTTAATGTATATTGATTCATTCGTATAATGTTTTCATTTTTTTTATCTAGATGAACTTCGATTTTTCTCCTGTAAAAAATAAGAATGAGGTTCGTTACTAATATGTCTTATATATCATTCTTCTTGTTATAGATGAGAGAGAAACTATCCTTTCCGTGTTGGGAAACTACCTAAAAGTTTTATCTGATATAAAAAAATAGAAAAAATAAGTTTCTTTTTTATATTAAAATTTTTTCTTTTAATAATGGATTAAATATTTATACGCATGCTACTATTTTTAATATTGTGTCTGTGCTTTTATATTTTCCAAAATGTGTAATATATACTCCAAAATATTTAAAGAATTCTAGGATTTTTATTGTCTTTCGTAGAGATTCTAGTAGTAGTATAATATAGACTCGAGAGACTAAAGTTCTCTAGAGATTTTACTGTAAAAACCAGAAGAAACTTTCTAAAGTCTATAGACTTTTCCGAGTCTATATAGCTCTAGAAGTTTAAGAGACTTTAAAATATGAAATGGTTTTTATACATCTCTTATGCAAGATTTGCTATCAAAAATATATAAAATCTTGCTAATAACAGTTAAAATAACAATAAAAATAATAATAATAATGGAAAAATTACTCATAATTGCTGATATATATCTCAAAAATATCAAAGCAACTTCCTTCGTGAGCAATTTTATTAAGTGAAAGTATTATATTGGAGAACAAATATTTAGAATAATTTAAATCTGCCAAGAAATACCTTAAGAATGATCATTGTTCAAGTAATTATGCCATCAATGCTAAAGAGAAGTACTTAATGTTACAGTAATTGAACTGTAGCAAACAAAGCGAAATCATCTAAGACACTTTAAAGTTTGATTATCGGAGAAATAACAAAATCAGTAACTGCTTTCCAACATAGTTACATTGGTAGATGAACACATATGAGTCGAAACGATGCAGATAATTCAAGCAAACTTATTATTATTTAATCGTTAGTTAGAAATAAACATTTATCATAATTTTCTCTGCAATTTTAGCTCATATACTTACCGATATGATTCTATAATTCAGAAGTTTTTAACAATATTCAAATATTATATATTTTTCGATTAAATTAAAATTTGTGGAGTATTTAATTCGTAAAAAAGATATAAAAATGGTTTACAATTTTACCATATTTTCCAGTTTGAAAACTGAGTATCGAGCGTGTCAAAATTGCAATTCTTCCAGTCAATTCGTAACTGTTCAGATGACTGATCACCGATTCTCATCTAAGCTACCGGATACAGTAGTTTACAACGAGGAAGTGAAACAGTCCTTTATTATAATCCCTCTTCGATATCACAACTGAACAGCTTTGGGATACGTCACTAATCTGAAACTGTGCCTCACTCTCTATTTTATTGTGACTGTCCTCAGACATCTTCCACCCTGTTCATAATCCATTATGGTTTTTGTCTGAAACCTCCTGAGACTCTACTCGTGATTCCATCCTTCTACTTTCTCTTACTTTCTGTTATACGCAATATTTATATTCTATCCTCAAAAGTGCCATTTTTTTTATACTTTCTGTTTTCGGGAAGAGATATAAATTTATTTTCAAATAAAAAATAAACGAGGACGTTGGATGTTATACTTAAAATGTGTAATATAAACTCGATACGTTTGATTTTCTTTTGTTTCGCACCAGACAGGCACGTATATTATTTTTGTATATTAACTAGTCTGTAATTTTATTTTTAAATCTCTAAATGCGACGATGCAGCAAATTGTTTTGAGATTATTGCAGCAATATTGCAAAAAATAAAACCATAGAAGTACACATAATTGAATAAAGTCACAGCTATCAATTTTACATCACGTAAGATCTTTTTTTTTTCCAATTGCTTTGAATGATTCTTTCATTCTCTTTCTCTCTGAAAAACAATTCATCTTATTCTCGAAAGTCTTGTTTGCATATATAGTATTGCTTTTACAACTGATTAAATAGAAAAAAAAAATCCCTTTAACATCACATGTTTATTTATGTAAATAAAAATTCTTCAGCTCGAAAGCTTTTAATGAATGGCATGTATAATTAATAGTATTAAATGCAAATTTTCTAGTATAGATTTATTAAGAATTAAAACATAAACATGCCAGATATTGTTGCATACATAATGCACACACAACAATTTGTATAATGTAATATGTATTACTGACGTCGACATTGTTAGAGTATCTGCAAATTGACCTAACGTGTCGACTAGAGAATGTTAATTTTGAACTTAATTAGTTTTCAAATAACATCATCATCACAAAAATGACCATTTATCAAGCGTAACGCATTAATCCATTTAAAGCGATCCCGCTCGATAAAATAATTTGCAAAAATATTTTTTTTAAGCATAAAAACGTCAAAAAATGGTCTTATTTTTAATCCATATCTTTTTGTTTGGGGGAAGAAAAACCGTTCGTATCTTTAATTCAATTTTTATAATAATTAGAACGAGATAAAAATTGTCATTATTCTGTTTAGGAAACAACAGAATAATCCGAATTTATTTACATATTTTTCTCGGAAGGAAGAATTAAATAGAAACTAGGGGAATGATTTTTTTAATAAAAATGAATAGAGGTTATAAGACCAGCTGCATGCAGAAGAAGAAAGGTCAATGGTTATACGTGTACGGTTACATTAGCTTTGTGACAACAACTAATGTAGAAAACTTTCACACACTTTCAGGAAATGAGAAGATAGTGGACAAATGCCAGCTGTGGTCCAGTACTGCTTCTTTACTATTGATGTGGATGACGTAGAAATCAGAGTAGCTGTCAAGACGTGTATGGAGAACCAATGAGGCGAGAGAATGTTGAAAGCTTGTGGGTGGGTGCAAGTGTCATACTCCGTTACAGACCAACAGACTGTAACTTCATAAACGGTCGATTGAAAAGATGTTGAGTTCTGAATTTCCAGATTGCTGGTATAAAACGGCGATCGAGAAAAACACTAAACAGTAGGAGTAGAGAATATTACCGTTATTATCAAACTTTATAAAGCTCCTAAAGATAAAAATGTCCATGCAGCAAGTTGTAGCAAAAGACACCTTAGTTATGTCAGCAAAATGTTATTTTTTTCGCAGAGTTCTCTTTTATTCGGCTATCAGATAGGTATTAACTGTACTTATAGTTTTTATAGGTGATATTATATCTACTTCTCTTTTTTTTAGTAGGATTGCTGTAAAGATACTTTGTTGAAAGATAGTTTTTTAATCCAACTGGATAATTTGCTTCTATTTTTACTTAAGTTACAGCAAATTTTTTCTCTCATTGTTTTGAAAAATGTTGAAGCTAATCGATTAAAGTAACCCGATTTTTTAACGTTGTTTAACAAGATAATTTTAAGAAAATTTTTCAGAGATTTATTACTTTTTCTTCTTCCTCTTGCGCTTCTCATTACAAATTTATTGATAAGCGAAGAGTTATTTTACGAAATTTTCTTTTTACAAAGACAAACGTATAGGTTGATTTTATGGTTATGTGTGATACTAAAATTACTTTTTTTTTTTTTTTACAAAGACAAACGTATAGGTTGATTTTATGGTTATGTGTGATACTAAAATTACTTGCAGTTCATTAATAAATCTGATATTCTCATCTTCAAACTAATATAATTTAATAATAATAAAAAAAGACAGAGAGATACTTACGATGTAAAATATCATTTAAAAAATGGTACTTAAGCTTGTTATTTAAGTAAGTTTTATACTTTTCTTTGAGTAATATTATATCTTTAAACTGCTATAAAAGGAAAAAAAAAATTTTATTTACCCATTAATTGAATATTTGCTCGCGCTAAGTGAAAAACAGTATCATTTTTATAAGTCGCACTAATCGAATATCGCATTATTCGAACTTACACTAATTGAATATCGCACTAATTGAGGCCTCCCTGTATAAGAATTTTCTGAAAAACGATGTCAATTTTATAAGTCGCACTAATCGAAATCGCATTATTCGAACTCGCAAATTTTTATAAGTCGCACTAATCGAATATCGCATTATTCGAACTCGCATTTTATAAGTCGCACTAATCAAAATCGCATTATTCGAACTCGCACTAATTTTGTAAGTCGCACTAATCAAATATGGTATCAATTTTATAAGTCGTACTAATCGAAATCGCATTATTCGAACTCGCACTAAACGAGGCCTAACTGTACTTTATTTTAGTCCTATTGGGTTGTATTTTTCAGAAAGCTTTAATTAACATATGTAACATTTACATTCCAGGTTTGCTCAAAATTGGTTGAATGATGTGATCTATAGAGACATTTTATAGAAGAGAATCATTCTCTTCTATACCTTTTAATTTTAGCCAGTTAGGCCTGTTTTCAGAAAATTTTAATTGAGCTGGATTATGCCTATAATTCAGGTTTGGACAAAAGTAATTAAACAATACAATATGTAGAGATATTTATGTAGTCCTCCTCATTTCTTTCCTTTATTTTGAACCAATTGAGCTGAAATTTTCAGGGGACCTCAAATTATCTAAGAAATACTTATATTTCAAACTTCATCTGTATCAGTTGAAAGATGTAGAGGTGTCTACAAAGGAGGAAGATTAGAAAAGAAATGCTTTTTTGTTGACTTTTGCAGTTTTTAAATTGCTTTAGTTCTATTATTAATTGGATTTGAAACTTCAAATTTGATGATAATTTCCTGTTGAATGCTTTTATTGAATGTAATTGTCAGATTAATAATAATTAACTTAGGATCCAAGTTATAATGAGTTGAATTTTGGCTGGTAATAAGAATCAGTCAGTAACTACTGTACTTGGCTTAGAGTCACTGCCATGCCTCTTGAACATTATTTATTGTGTCCTTATTCAGTCAACTGTTGCATTTTATTAATAGATAACAGCACAGCCGTCGAGAGAAATTTTCAGACCCGTGACAAGTGTGTAGTCTGGGCCCCACTTAAAAAAGTGCACCACTTTGGTTTAATAAAATAATAATATAAAACATTAAATATTTATTTAAAAAAAGTGTACAATAAATTCAAAATTCGATACATTACATATCATGTTATATATATACAATAAGATCCCGTTAATGCTATTTCAATATAATGCAGTTTTTCGAATTCTATATTTTTTATTGATTCACTTTGCTGCGGTTTTTCAAACTGTTATACTCACATAAATCTGAAATTGCACTAATTTGTTGCTTTGATACTCCTATGCCACCTCGCAATGCATTTGATATCAGTTCAGTGCAATACATACGAAGGTCTGCTGCGGTCACGGTTCATGTTTATGATCGTTCATCAATGTTATTTTACAGTTAAAGTTTAACCACTATTACTGAAATTATGCATTAGTTTATACAAAATGATCCAAATTTTGATAGAAGTTCAAAGTCAAGACGAAGTGTCATGTTTGCGATGCCTTGCTATCGATAGTTGCTTGCTGATTGAAAGAGGAAAAGGCAAACGATTTCTCGTTAGATGATTCTTAACGAAAAAACAAAAACTATCAAATGAGGAAGAACCTACCTCACAACAAACAAATTATTTACTTGAATATTTTTAATTTTCATGAATGATTTATGAATACAAATCGATATTAGCAATAAAAATGATCTATAATTAATGTAATACAATAGCAATAATACATGTTAGATCGGAAGAGTATATTAATGTAATATAATAGTAATAATACATGCTACAAAATAAAATAAAAAAATGCTATGTATTTACAAAATAAAAAAATGTATATATATTTTTTTATTCACTGTCCCATTTCACCTATTCCCATTATTGCTATGAATAGCAATAGTAATAGTACATGTTACAAAATAAAAAGGTACGTATATTTTTTTATTCTCAATCCTGTTTCACCTATTCCTATTATTTATGTGGTTAGATGACCTCGTTTAACGCTGTTTCGTTTAGCACTTGGTTTTTTGGAATGTATCCCCTGCGTTAAATGGGGTTTTACTGTAAAATAGTTTATTTTAGCATGACTGCTTTGGATGCTTGTTTGGATAATAGAGAATGCCCTCTGATGGCAGCCTGCGAACTATCAGACACGTTATGTGTCGTCATAGCCCAATGATTGGGCCCTTTTCGATGCCGGGCCCATGACAAAAGTCACAGATGTCACCCCCTCTCGGCGGTCCTTACCACATAATATCTGTACAAAAAACATAAAAATATATAAAAAGTAATGCATTAACAAATACATTATTTTGACATTAATTGTTCCAAGCTCCACACACACACCTATTGGTAAATGAAGGGTGTCATTAATGACATGTAAACACCACTACAGAAAATACAAAACAAAAAAAAACTTAAATATTACAGTATGGATCCATGACTAGTATTATTATTATAAGTGTTTTTTATTTTATTGGTATTACTAATAAGCAGTGATGGCTCCTAAATTATTTTAGTCAAATACATACAGTATTATATACTAATTCATTCATTTAATTTGTTTATGTCCCCAAATACATATTGATTTGTTAATCAAATGCATGTACAGATAGGCCTCGATTAGCGTGACTTCGAATAGTGCGAATTCGATTAGTGCGACTTAAAAAATTGATACCGTTATTCGGTTAGTGCGAGAAAAGATTCGATTAGTGCGAGTTGTAAACACAGATCAGTCTTACTAACAAAGCTCCT
>AYEL01082616.1:0-20916 GCA_000484575.1 Olivierus martensii
TTTAACAACAAATATATATATTTTTTTTCAAAGTAATAATATCAATATTGATTGTGATTATTACTTTGAAAATATTAAAAATATTTAATATATATCTTAATTTTTTTTTATTTTTTTATTAGAGGTCCTATTGAAATGGGTACTGGAGAGAAATTTATACCAGGTTTTAAGGAAATAGATATTGATGAATCATCAGAACCTGAACATGAACCTGAACCTGAACCTTTACCTCCAGGAGATGACACATTCTCAATTACTGAGAGCAATGAGGATGCTGATGGCAATGAAGAAAACATAACTATTGAAGAAAATAGCATTGTTGATGAAATTTTTCAAAATGTTTCCATTGAAAATGCATCTTCTCCACTATCAGAGAAAGAGAATAAAGAAAAAAGAGAGGACAATGATAGTAGTGAAGATATTTCAGGCAGAGATATTTCAGATAAAGATATTTCAGAAGAAGATGATGATGATGAAATAATCAATGTGACAGAATTTTCTGATGAGAAAAGTTGTAGTGATTCAGAAGAGCTTGGTTCCTCTTATGAAAATAAATCAAGTTACAAAACAATATTTTTTACTACAAATGATATTAATTTGCCACCACTTCCTTCAGATTCACCTCAGCCACTTAGTCCTCCAGATTCTCCTGAGCCTGTTGTTGTTCCAGATTCATCTCAACAATTTGTTCCTCCAAGTTTACCAGAACAAACTGATGCTAACACTTCCTTAGTTTTATTTGAAAAAAAGGATTCATTAGAATCATTATCAGTTGTTGAAGCAGCTATTGAAAATGTAAATATTACTTCTGTTACTAATGAAGAAGATAAAAGTGAAGTTAAAAATTTGTCGAAATCAAAAGCATTGTTGGGTAAAGCTTTAGCAAAGAAAAGATTGCTGGCATTTACTCAAACACTTGCACCACATAAAATGAAAGATGTTTTAGCTGCTCAAGATAGAGATCAATCTAAGTCAAGTGGTTTATCATTCAGTTTTTCAAAGAAAGCAAATAAATTACAAACACAGACAGATTCTCTTTTCCAAGATGAAGAAATGCATAGTCATACTGATAGTGATGATGATGAAGAAGGCCATCAAGAAAATGAGAAAAAAGGCATGGAAAGTTCAGATGACCAGAAAACTTATTCTAAATCTAAATCAGATAAGGATAAAAATAAAGAAATGTATCATATCCAACCACCAGATAGTTGTTCAATAAAACCTAAATTTGATTTTGTACGTTTTGTAAAAGCTAATATTTTACAAAAATCTGAAGATTCCAAATCATCAAAAGATTCTAAACATGGACATGATAAAAGTTCAAGAGATTCAAGAACTAGAGAAAGAAAAGATTATGAATCATCATCAAGGAAACATAAAGAAAAAGAGTCATCGAAACATTCGGAGAAGAAATATGATGAACGTGATAGATATAAATCAGAGAAAAGAAAAGATGAAAGAGATTATTCCAGATCACATGATTATCATCATGAAAGTAAGAGCAGAGAAAGAAGTAGTCATAAAAGAAGTCGTGACAGAAGTAGAAGTCCTGTTAGAAATCGTGATAGAAGTAGGAGTAGAAGTCCTGGTAGAAGTCGTGATAGAAGTAGGAGCAGAAGTCCCAGTCGTAAAAGACATTCAAGCTATCAGAATGATCGATATAGTTATAGAAAAAGAAGTGATCATTCACATAGAGAATCAAAAAGCAAATATTCAAGTAAGCATTCACCAAAAGAATATTGCAATGAGAAAAAAAATGAAATAAAATGTGAAGAATTTGAAGATACAGAATATAAAGAAATTCCAAAGATGTGCAAAAATGAAGGTTGTGAGGAGAAAAATAATTCTGATAATCATAAATTAGTTCAGGAAGGATGTAATCAATCACACTGTAATAAATATAAATTATTAGATAATGAAGAATATCCTAAATTGAATAAATCTGATATGGAAGAAGTTGAAAATATGATAGAGTCTAAAGACACAGAGATATGTAATGAAGAAAATTCTTTAAATGATGCTCATGAAAATCAATATATATTTGATGAAAAAAAAGAAAATATATTAGAACAATCATTTAAATCATCAGAAGATGAAATTTCACAAAATCAGCCTGATGAAAGGCTTGTTGAATTAAAAGATATAACTAAAGTAATAGAAAAATATGTAGATACAGCAGAAGAAAGATATGAAAGCAGCATTGATGTTACAGATAAAATGAAAACAGAAGAATTTGTTGAATATGAAACTTTGGAAAAATCAGAAAAGAAATGTGATGGTAATACAGAATATTCAAGTGAAGAATCTCATATTAAATATATTAGTTCATTAAACTCTGAAAAATGTGAAAATCTTAGCAGTGATTCTGAAATTGAACACAAATCTCAATATATAAAATCTAGTCAAGAAGATAATGATGAAAATATGGAAATAGATTGTAATAATTCTAAGGAAACAATTGAAGATGAAAAAATAAATTATAGGTCTGTTGAAGAAAACCATATTTGCATAGATAAAGAAGATAATGAATTAAATCAGGAAGAAAAAGAATGTTATGAAGAACTTGAGAAAGAAAATTCTGCAATTCAAAAACATAAAGAAAAAAAGCATGGTGCACATACTAAAAAGAAGAAAAGTAAGTTCCTGGAAGAAACAACATACGTTGATTTGCAAAATAATTTGGTGAATAATTCTGAAAAAGAATTAATTATAGAAAAAAATGATGATGATAGCAGCGAAAGTGATAGCAGTAGCAGTAGTTGCAGCAGTAGCAGTAGCAGTAGTAGTAGTAGTAGCAATTCTTACAGTGCAACAAGTAGTGACAGCAGTAATAGCAGCAGCAATTCTAGTAGTAGCAGTAATACTACTAGTAGTAATAGCAGTAGCAGTTCTGATGAAGAAGAAAAGATAAATGAAATTCAACCAGAAGAAGAAAAAATAGAAATTAGAGAGAATACTTGTTCAACAGAACAAGAAATAAATATAGAAATAGCTAAGGAAAATAAAATTGAGCATAAAAGTTCTTCAAGTAGTGGAGAAGCCAGTCCTATTGAACAAAAATTATCAAAAAATATGCCTGATATCCAAGAAAATGTTTGTCCAAAAAAGATACAGAAAAAGTCCAATTTAGATATCAATGAGCATATTCCTACAGATCAGAAGGAAAAACAAGTAAATAAACCAAAGGAACATAAAAGTTATGCGAGAAATGATACTGATTTAGAAATTAAACATAATGAAGAAACAGAAAAACACTCCAAAAGAAATAATGATATTCAGTTTGCTGAATCTGGATATAAAACAAAAGAAAAACGACATATAGAAAAGAGGTCAGAAAGGCAACATCTTGATGAAAAATATAAATACCAAGACCGATTTAATTCTGACAAAGGTTATCGTGCAGACTATCCAAGAGATCAGTCTCCACCATATTCTCCGCCTCAAAAATCTAGAAGAGAATTCAGAAATACTTATAAAGAAAACAGATATGAAGAGTCATCTTATAAATATAAATCACATTCAAGAAATAGAAAAGATTATATAAATGTAATAGCTCGGAATAACAGAATTATTAGGTGGCCTGTTGAATTTATTAAATATACATATGTAAGACCTTCTCTTTCTTATTGTTGTAATTTAAGGTATTGTAGATCAAACAAAAAATCTCATACATATTCACCACCTAGACAAAAAAAGTTTAGAAGTCCTACTGATTCACCAAATTTAAAAGAAATGAGTGGTTTACAAGCTCTAAAGTCATGCTATAGTTATGGAGAAAGTCCACATACTCAAAGAAGTGTGACAGAATCATCGCCAGAAGAAAAGAAAAAGATAACAGAACAGCAACAGCAGCAGCAGGAAAAACCAACAGTATCATTATCACCCAATTTAAAACCTGTTAATAATGAAGAAAATACAAAAACTACACAAAATTTACCACCAACTGTAAAATCAAAATGGGATACTGATTCTGCCTCAGATGATGATGAATGGCAAGCTATAAAGAGAGTTCATAATAGCCCACTGAAAATAGAAGAAAATGAAGATGCTATCAAAGAAACTGAAAAAGAAGAAAAACTTGTTTCTGATATACAAACTGTTAATACTGAAGTAGCATTAGAAAATATGGAAATTGATGATGATAAAGAATTAGAAGTGAAAATTAATGAAGATCCAAAATTAATAGAAAATGAAGAAACAGAATTAAAATATGACGAAAATGAATCAAAATATGAGGAAATTGAACCAAAATCTGAAGAGGTTGAACCAAAATCTGAAGAAAATCAACCAAAATTGGATGATAGTAAGAACTTAATATCTGAATATGACAAATTCATGGAACAATTAAATTTAGTTCCTGTGAAAACTTTAACAAAAGAACCAGAAGATGATGACGATTTTATATCAGTCCAAGTCTCTGAACAGACAAAAGTTTTTGAAGATAACAGTGAAAATTTTTGTGATAAAGAAAATTCCTTTTCTTCTACAGTAAATAATGATGATTATAAATCTAACATTAATACTTATTATACAACAGAAAATCAATTTGTGACCAATAAAATGTTTGAATATTCTCCAAGTAGAGGAAATGACAAAATATTGAAACAAGAAGAAAAGTTGAAAGAAGATACTGAAAATATAAGTAATGATGAAATTTTAGTATCTTCTGAACCATTTAAACCAGAACATATAGAAGAAACTTTTAGAGAAAAGAATGAACAAAATGTAATTAATTTTTCATCTTGTCAAGTTCTAAAGAAAAAGTTGGAGCCAGCAAAAAGTAGTAAATTTGAAAATATTGGCAAACAGTTAGATGATTGCATTGATGAGAATAGTAGCAATAATGAAAATTATGGTGAAAATGTTCATTCATTAAAAGAAGATTTTATAGAAACAAAAGAAATTGAAAAATTTACAGAAAATAATAATAATGATGTTCATAGTAAGTTTCCTGTTACTGGTGGTGATAACTATAGCAAGAATGAAAATTATAAAACGTACACAGATCAGTTGCATTTTCAGTATATTGAAGATTCTAGTACTTCATCTTTGGTTGAAAGCAATGCTGATAATGTTTCAACTACAGATACTTATCGATTTAAAACAGGGTCTGATGATTCATTTCAAATTCAAGACAGCAATAGTTTAACAACAAATTCTCCAGATATACAATGCAGTTCTAATTCAAATCAATTCATCAAAGAATTTCTTCCAGAAGATATGTCAGAAAGTTCTGATAACAGTAATGATGTATCATCAAAGGAAAGTTATTCAATTTATGAAAATAATGAAAAACGTGCAGAAATGTCTGAAAGTTGTGTTAAAGCTACTGCCAAACAGTTACTTGAACGTGTTAAGAGAAAGAGACAGATAATTTCAGAATCTACATTACGAACAGTTAGTGCTGTACTTAAATTGAAGAATCCTCCTGAAGGATATTTTGGGCCAAGACTTCCACCTGAACTTGAGAATAAGCCAGTTTTACCATTAATTGGAAAAATACCTGCAGCCAGAAAAAATGCTAAAAAGGACAATGAAAAATCAGAAGAAAATGTTACTTCTTCAATCCAGGACAAAGATTTTATTAATAAAGATGAACATGCTGATGGTGATGAAGATTATTATGCAGATATTTCCACTACCCAACAGTATGGAGATGAAAGCATGTATAGTAGTAATCAGAAAAATATTCATAATAATCAATCAGATATGATGACAGATTTAAAAAGTATTCAGAATCGGTTGCGTCGGGATGTATATGAATTACAATATCCAGTCAATGAATGCCTTTATGAAATTTATGAACAAGAATCTGCTGATGATCCTCCACCTCCAGGATTAGAAACTATTGATTTACAGAGCATTCCAGTGCCAGATAATCCAACAAATTCTGATGATTCTTTGTATGGACAAACTGATTCGTTTGAAAAACAAGGAAAGTTGCAAGAAGAAACAGAAGATATGGATATTGATGTAGAATCTGAAGAAGATAATTCACAATCTGTTCAAGTTGATCCAGATGATGGCCCTCCTGGAACAAAACCTATTTTACTTCCACTTCCTCCACCAAAAGCAGGAATATTAATTCAAGCTGGGAGGGAGTTTTCATCAGAACAGCCTAAGAAATCTGTTACTTTTGCAGATGGTATTCCTCCAGGCAAAGAACCTTTAAGGGTAGAAAGTGATTCTCCTTCACCACCACCGCCACCACCTCCACCAAAGGAGAAACGACATCGAGTAAGAGTAAAATATATTCCTAGATTTGTTGAGCCCGAAGCAGGTGATGAATCACCACCCCCACCCCCACCACCACCTAGATCTCCACCTCCACCTCCTCCTCCACCAAAGAAACCACCAACTGTAACAACTGTTACAACTGTACCATTAACACAAGAACAAACTGAATCATTTCAACAACTTCATCATGCAGCTCAGTTACATGCACATCAACAATTAGCCGCCACACATTATACCACTGCAGCACATACAGCTGTTGCTCCTACGCTGCAAGGATATACAGTGCCTTATGCTTATCCTGCTAGTTATTCTATACCATATGCTTCATCAGCATTACCAACAGGTTATGCTTATGCTGCACCAGGACATCAGATGTATGTCAATGCTGCAATGTCGTATCAGTATTCAACGGTCACTCCTCAGACAGCTCCACCTCCCCCACCTTCAGCTCAGTGATCAAGATTGTCCATCAAAGATAACTGTTTACAAAGTGTGTGCCGATATCTTGTTTATCAGCAACAATGAATTTTTCATTCAAGGTTCCTGTAGCTGCAATTTTATGCAGTGTTTTGACGAATGACTGAAATTTTTATTTACCGGGAAAGTGACTGGAATTGCAGTGAGAGGAAATCTCCATTTAATGTAATTCATCTCCATATGTCAAATATATGTCATGGTGGATGTTTTTGGCCTTGATTGATTTCACATTAAAAACTGATTATCACATGAAATGTGTTACATGAATAAATGGAAAGTTTCAGAAGAAAGTCTTTAAATGTAAGCAAGCACTTTTTAATTTAACACTTGTCATGAATATAAATTTGATAATTATTAGAAATTTTATCCCAAATTCATTAATAAAAAATTTTAATGAAGTTAAACTGTCATTTCTTTTAAATAAAAAGAAGAAATAACTATATTAGGTTGTTCTAATATTTGTTTTGAAATTTGGCAATGAATGTGATATCTTTTATGATGCCAATGTCTAAAAATAAAATGTTACTTAAAGGGTTTACCTACAAAAGTTAAAAAAAAGTACCTCAAAAGTCATGGAATGTCTGTATTGTGTTATTACAATATTATCACATAACATCTGTTCTTAGTTACATGTCAATATATTTACAGGACAGACAGCAAAAATTTGAGCTGTATGTACATCTTGTAAGAAGTAGTTTAATAAGTTTATGGTGATGTTTTGTATAATTTTGCCAATAAAAATTATAATTAAGTAATTGTCATATTTTTTTTACAAAAATAAATATGTGATAAAGAAGTTAATCATATTGTGTACAATATAATGTCCTTTTCAATGATGAATCAGATGTTTTTCTCACAAAATATTGATTTTTAGAGAAATTTTTAAATACATTTCAAGAGAAAATAATTTTTCTAGTTAAAAATTTTCTATACAAATGAAAGGCCACAATGGGAAAATTATTGTATTTTACAAAGCGACAAATACTATAATAAAAGTAAGATAAAGTTACTCAGTGAAATAATTCATTAAGAGTATATACAGTCGATTCAGCTTAATTGGGACATGTGGGACTAATCCATTTTGGCCCAATTAAATGAACTAATAATAAATTCTAAAATAAAATATGTAATACCGTAAGTAAATAAATAATAGGTAAAAAATATAATAATTAGGTATCTATTTTAATGCTTTATTAAACCAAATTTCTTTCTGTAATGCCCACTCCTCACGCAGTTTATTTTCTTGTTGTAGGAGATGAACTTTGGTAAATTTTGACACACCAGTTATATCAATGAGTCTACGATGGCTTGTATTAAATGATTGGCTTTTAATTTTATCCAAGCGAAGCAATTTTACTCGAAAGTGTAAAATCATTTCTTGGCATCTTGGCAATATTTAAAAATTTTAAATAAAATCAACACTGTAAATGAATATCGCTAGATATCAGCAATGAAATTTTATTTGAAAGTGTAAAATCATTTCTTGGCATCTTGGCAAAGATTAGTTTTTCTTGAAAGTGTAAAATCCTTTCTTGGCATCTTGGCAAAGATTTAAAAAGCAAAGCAATTTTATTCGAAAGTGTAAAATCCTTTCTTGACATCTTGGCCAAGATTTAAAAATTTTAAATGAATCCACACTATAAATGAATATCATTAAGTACAGTATATAGTAATGGTAGACTCTTAAACAGACGCATATTTGCCAGAAGCATCGATAGACAACTGATTCGCATCATGCTAGTGTTGCCAAATATTAGTGTACATAGTGTTGACATATTTTCGAAAAATCCCTAAAATATGTCAAAAATTTTCTGAAATCCTTTTTCGCTACTGTCCCAATTAAGTAAAAAGTTGCCTCAGTTAAGCGTTTAAATTATGTATTGGTTTATTAGTTTGGTTTCCATTCTTTGAGATTTGGCCCAAAAAAGCAGTTGCACCAATTAACCAGTGCCCAATTAAGCAGAATAACTATTTTGAATATTGAAAAGAGAGTATATTTTATATTAAATATAGACAATTAATTATTTATATAATTAATTTCCAGAATGTTTTATAAGCTGAATTTTTATTATAATGAAATTTAAGCACATAAATGTATATGTATTATAGGCTAATGTAATTATTCATATAATAATAATGATATATTTTGTGACTTTTGAATAGATGTGATATAAAAAATCACTATAATTATGGAATACTTTTCCCGTGGCAATAAATGTATATGCATTTCATGTATGATGGTTATAAACAATAAGAAAAGCAGATATGTTTGTAAGAAAACCTGTTTAATAAATAAAATACAGTAGATAGTATCCTGCTAAATGGCCCCTCTGAGATCGGATTGTTGGATTGGATAAATGAATGGCTAGTTAATTTGAAAACACATGCAAAATACCATATATATATAAAATTTTTTTTATTTGCAATCTATAAATTTTATCTATAACATTTATTTAGATAAAAAAATCGGTAATCTTCATACATCATTATGATTTAAATTCATTTTTTGAAGCAAAATCACAAAGCCACATCAATGTTTGATAAGAATTATTAGCAGATAAATTATTTTGCTGCTTGATATATCTTATCACATTTCAAGCATTTTCTTTTCTTTAAAGAATGACTTATTTTTTTATATTTCTATTCATGGCTTAATTAAAACATGACCAATTAAAGTAAGACTAGATAAAAAGTTGTCTACTGTACTCCACTTAAGCTATCATTTAAAACAAAAATTGGCACAAACACTAATAGGCATATCAACTAATGGTTGAAAGCATTATTTCTTCCAAAACTTGGAGGCAGTAAGTTTATGTGCACTCAGCTCTTGTACACAATCAGCTCAGCCACTCACTCCTCTTGCACATGTAAAATGGCAAGAGGATCATGAATCATTTCATGGGTCCTCTTGCAGCATTACATGTTAACATCTTGTCTAAGCATCAGTTTGACATATACAGTGGATTCCGCTTAATTGGGACATGTCAGGCCAAGCCATTTTGTCCCAATTAAACAAAGTAATGATAAATTCTAAAATAAAATATATAATTCGTAGGTAAATAAATAATAGGTTAATAATTAGGTACCTATTTTATGCTTTATTTACAATAGGTACCTAATTATTAGGTTTTTACCGATCTCCGTCTTCAATACTGGGCCGCTGATATTCACGCCCTCGCCCGCTAACTATAGAAATCCATATATCTAATGCTTCTGAATCCTTTCCATCACGCTTTCTTTTTGATGATCCTGGAATTTCTTTCTGTAATGCCCACTCCTTACGCAATTGATTTTCAGGAATTTCTTTCTGTAATGCCCACTCCTTATGCAGTTGATTTTCTTTTAATTTCTTTCTGTAATGCCCACTCCTTACGCAGTTGATTTTCTTTTTAAGACGCGTCTATGGTAGATTTTGGTTTATTTCAGCTTGTATTAAATGGTAGCTTTTAACTTTATTCAGTCAAGCAATTTTACTTGAGTGTAAAATCCTTTCTTGACATCTTGGCAAAGATTAGTGTATGTATGTGTAGCCATACTTTCGAAAAATCCCTAAAATATATCAAAAATTGAAAATTCCTTTTCTGCTACTGTCCCAATTAAGCGAAAAGTTGTCCCAATTAAACATTTAAATTTTGTATTAGTTAATTAGTTTGGTTTTTGTTCTTTGAGATTTGTCCCAATTAAGCGGAATCCACTGTATATGACAAAAGTTTTGTGAAATGTTAGCCCAAGCTTCTTGAAGAATTTGTCTTTCACTAATCTTTTGCTCAGGGCATTTATGCACTTCTTTCTTGAGGATATGATACAGGTCTTAGATTGAAATTGAGTGAATTTGGGACCTAATCCAGGACCTGGATACAGTTTTGGCAAAGCCAAGCTGTGATCGAGCATGCAATATTTTACTTGGTGAGATCTTGTATGATTGCTACTCACTGAAGATAAAGGCAGAAAATGCTGTTGCAAAATTGCTTGGTAGTATTTTACATTGATAGTCACTATTATATGGAACAAAATCATCAATGCTAGAATGTCCAAAACACTCCCATACTTGTACAGTATTTGACAATTTCATCCTTTCACATAATTTTGGGCAAATTATCATTCAGCTGGCAAATGAGCCTTTAATATTTCTGTACATGATTGGGAATGGCAGCTTGTCAGACCAAATAATCTTCTATCCAGAACAGGTGGTCTCTGGCCTATAAAAATTGTTTGTTTTTTTGCCGAATTGGTGTCAATGTAGGCTTCACTTACTCTTGTACAAGATTAGTCCCTGCCATGTAGTCTGTTACTAGCAATTCATCAAGATATAGATTGGTTTGTGTGTTCACTTTGCAGTTCTACAGGTCTATGAATGTACAGGTTGGTATTTCATGATAAGATGATACAAAATTCAATCTTCTTGGCAATAATGGTTGGCAGTCTACCATTGCTGCATCCAGGAACAATGGAAACAGTTTCCTTGCAGTGTCTGGGATGTTCTGACTTATTCAAACACAATTCTCAAGCAATCTGCCACATAACTGATCTATTTCATCATTTCTAGATGATCTCATATACTTAGTCCTAACCTCTAATCATTTTTTTAGGTTTTGAACCATGCAGAGATTCATAAGATTTTATGTTGCTCTTTGTTTATATATTGTCAATTGTGCAAGACACAAAGCAGCAAAAGTTTGTTTCTCCAGCCAAGCAACATTGTGAGGAATGGCTATTGTCAAGAAGATTGAATTTTGTATCATCTTATCATGAAATATCAACCTGTAAATTATTGCTTTTAAATTTTAGGAGAGATACTGTCTCTAGGCATATATTGAGATGCCTAATAAAATGTTTATATGATTTTTGTTGTAAAACATAGTTTAGGTAGAATACTTTATTCATTAAACAGATTTCCATCCAAATGCGTCTACTTTTCTTATCATTTATAGTAATCATTCATAGAATGTATTGTATATTTATTGTCATGTGAAAGGTATAATCAAAATAAATATTTTAACTGCTAAAAATGACTTCATATAATATTTCGAAAAATAGCACATAACAGCAGTTGAAAACAGTAATTTAATTAAAATCATTGTTTTCAACTGCTGTTAAGTACTATTTTTTGAAGTAAACCTTACAGTATGAATTTTGAATATCATAATTCATACTGTAAGGCAGTGGTTTCCAAACTTTTTGTGTCTGTGCTCCCTTTTTTTATAAAATAATTGGCATGCTCCTCATTTTCATAACATTTTAATTTTATAAATATTTTCCACTTATAATTTAATACTACTAAACATTATACCATATTTTGTATAAATAAAGTTCTTATACATAACAATATATATGTTTATTATGGTGTAATAATTTTTAATACAATTAAATCTTACAAAAAACGAAAAATAGAATACATGTTTAATACAGCATAATACTTAATGCTATAGGTGGGCTTGTTTTTGAGCACAAATTGTCTGAAATCAGGATGTCGTTGAAGATATTGCTACTCGCAATTCTTTTTCAATTACTAAACAAGATCAATATTTTTGATTTTAAAAAAGTTACAGTGAAAAGTTTCTGTGCACATGGGTATATATATTTATAACCCTTTTTCTGATTAAATACGACACTAATTTGAATTTATTTTTTGCTTGTTTGCCTTAAAAATGCTTTTGTTAATTCTTGCGCATCCCCCTTGACACATACTCGCGCCTCACAGTTTGGAAAACACTGCTGTGAGGAATATCTATTTTAAAAAATTTCTATAAAATCAAATCTATTTAAATTTGATTTTATAGAAAATCTGTTATCTGTTATAACATTAAAGTGTGTTATGGATTATACCTTTATTTGTTTTCTGGGCATTACTTTCATTCCTTTAATGTTTTCTCACACTTTTTTATTATTGTGCACTATAAAAATTTGGATATCGGAATAATATTGAAGAATTGTGCTATCTATTCCCCACAAGTTTAAATTCCCAAACTAGTATATTGTTGTAAAGATGTAAAATAATAGTTAAATAAACCTAAGCACTTTTATGCTATTTAATATTCAGAAAAAAAAAAAAAAATAGATAATGTTTCAGATATAGCTATTTCTTTTTTTCTGAATATTAAATTAAATGGGAAAAAATTATACTTATGATAGATTTGGAATTTAAACCAAAACAGAACTGGATAATGCTATAATTTCAGTTAAATATTATCATGGCATCTGAGTATATATCTTCATCAGTAATAATTTTCTGTTGTTGTCATGTGGTTCATTTGAGCTATTTGAAAACTATTAAAATTGCATTTAAATTTTTTTTTAATGAAATTTAAAAGCTTAATGCTACGTTTCCACGGGACAGTTGATTGTGATTAAATGTGTGATTGAGATTAAGTTTATGCATGTAAACGTGAACCTGATTTACTGATCATGATTAAACTGCAAACAACATGATTAACTTAACCAAGTTTCCAGAACTTGTTTAATTGCTTTTGTACTAGATTATTGGCGTCACAAGCTCTCTCCGCTTACATCAGGAAGAAAACAAGTTTAAAATGGCGGATCACTCTGCTATGTCGAAATTGTAAAAGACGTAATAATAATTGGTCTGATAAGGTAATTACATCTCTTTGCGATGTTTGGAAAGAATACTTAAATGATCTTCGATCACAAAAATGTAATTCTACCGTCTATGAAAAGATAAATAAAACATTCATTAAAAGAATTAAAATAAGAAACGAATATTTCCTCTTGTAAATGATCATTTAGTGCATTTAATAGTAAATATTCGATCAAACGGTCCATTTCGTTTCTTAATAATAATGACATATTGAATCAGTCTTGATGAAAACATTCGAATCGTCCATTATTAATGAAGGATCCTACCAGAAATGGAATCAGTGGCAATTCGTCATAATCTGTTTAATTATCAGCACGTGTAAACACCACTTTTATCACGGAGAAAGATAATTGTGATCAGCTTTAACGCCAGTTAAGTTAACTGTGATTAACAGTTAATCACAGTTAACTTAACTGGAAATGTAGCATAACTGTAAATTTTGATTATTAAAAATTTTGTATGCATGCATATTTTTATATTTTTTCACAAACATTAAACTTAATAACTGCTTAATCTTATAAATCAATGTAAAAAACCAATTAATACAGCACTAATAAGCAGAAATCAGCATAAAAATAGTTTATTACGTGAAGTACTTTCAGAAAAACTCCATCGTCAGCACAGTACATCATATATTACAGAATGGAAGTATGTGTACGAACGGAATACATAATTCTGTTCTGTAACATACGATATACTGTGCTGACGACAGAGTTTTTATGAAAGTATTTCACGTAATAAACTATTTTTATGTTGATGTTTGCTTATTAGTGCTATATTAATTGGTTTTTCACAAACTTTTAAATAATGAGAAATGTATTGAATAGAGTGAAAAATGTTCTGATCTTGGTAAGATAGTAAAATTCATGTTCTCACTACGATAATAGAATAATAAGATTGTATGTGCAAATTAGATGATTGAGTAATAATTGAGTGAAGCAGATGTGTGCTAGAGATTAATAGGATTGTGTCCATGATTGTGATATGTATTGAAACATTTATTTTTTTAATCAGTTTTGAAGTATATCTGATTTTATTTTCTTTTTTTGGTTGCTAAACTCAAAATTTATTTTTAACAAAATTTTGAGCTTTTGATTAAAATTTTTGTTTTCATTTTTCATAATTTGATGTTATTAGAAAGATATAAGAATATGTATTCTCCTAAAAATAATATACAGGGCTGTCCAGTTTTTTTATGACCATGAGCTACTTTTTTCACTGGAAGAATATAGCAATCTACCAATATCCAAAGAATAAAAGTACAAAAATAGCAACGTCATCTATATAATTTAAAATTTATTAAGTAAAATAAACAATTTTTTAAAATATGAAAAAAATTATGAATACATGGGTACATAAATAAAAGTTTTAATGCAATATCTGGAATTTTGTAGATTTTGCAATTGATTCAAAATTTAGATTATATGATGGGATAAACTTAAAATTTTTATAAATATATTTTGTTGTGAATGTAAGTTTGATTTTAAATCTATAACTTTTTCTCTGCATATTTCGGAGCTTTCGGATATTCATTTTCATAAATTGGAGAGCATTGTTTAAGAATGTCTTTCGATATTTCCTCTTTTTTGGAATAGCAGCAACTGAATTATGTATTAGACAAGAGCATTTGCCATTAACTATGGAAATAAACATGTTCCTATTCGTCGTGGCTATGAATAAGTTTTCTTTTCTGTGCTCATAATTATGGCTAAAAAAGAAAAAAATTTTTTAAATAATTGAAGTAGTTTATTTTTTAATAAATTTAATTCTTTTAGTGTCAAACAACGCTATATTGTTGTCCGGACCTGAGTAGTGTAATAAAGAAAGAAATGACATTTGAACCTGTAAATGCATTTATCCAACAAACTTTTGCTTACTCATCGAAATAATCTTCATTTATTGTTTTTGATATATTATTATATTCTACCGATTAATCTGATCTGTATTACTTAAAAATGATAAAAGACACAAAGAACAAAAAAACGGATAACCTCACTTTTCTTGTTTCAACAAGAGCACAGACTACCTTTACTACGTATTGTAAAGTGGAAGTTTAACAAGCGAGTTGATCAGAAGCTTGTGATTGATTAAAAAGCTTGTCGCAATCTACTGTTGGGCAACCCTGATATAATATATATATATCTGCATATTTTAATTTCAAAAGTAACTCTAAACAACCTTCAACTTAAATTTTAATACATGTTAACCATTAAAATAATTCACTGTTAATAGATGAAAATTTATATGTATAAACACTGTTATGCAAATAATTTGTTATGTTTTTTAAAATTGTAAAAAATATTGTTTTACTTGTGATGCTTTGAATAGACAAATAGCTTTTTACAAAATCTTAAATTAGTAAATTATTAGCATGTATAGCATATGTTAGTATAGTGTCTACATATAACTAACAGTGCATAAGAGCAATAAAAGCTTAAATGGATTTTTGAAATCTAGAAGTTTTTATAAATAAAATAGTTTTGTGCTGTTTGGAATTTAGACATTTACAATAGGTGATTGATTAACGAACATAATCTGTTCAAAGACGATGTTCGTTAACCAATCATCAATTTACCAAAGGTTTTTATGGGAATTTGATTAATTAGTTCTGGAGTCTCAAAAAAAATAAAAACTATATAATTTCTTACTACGTTTATTTATATGTAATAACAATTATATATACATACATAGTCTTGCATTTTCATCTAGTAAGTTTATTTTCCGTTAATGAATCTGTCCAATGTTGATTGCTTTTCTCTCTTCAGGATTTTTCAGAAATGGCATTGTCGTCGTAGCAATTCTCAAGCGTATTGACCTCAACCTGGTATGGGTGCCATTCTAAGACAAAAATATTGTAAAATCTTTCTCTTACTTTCTTTAACAAATCTTTGATTTGTTTTGTCTCTGAGTTCATTTTAATCGGGTAAAACTACAGTTCTTCCATCCTTACCCATGAATGCGCAAGGCCTAAGCGTGTCATTCTGTTAGGTTATTTAAGTTGCCATATCCCCACGAGATATTTTTATCTGGTGGCAGCCACTTACAGAGCTCATCACAGGCTGGCCAACACCCATGATGGGGTCAACCAGATGGTTGGTAAGTTTATTTTCCGTTAATGAATCTGTCCAATGTTGATTGCTTTTCTCTCTTCAGGATTTTTCAGAAATGGCATTGTCGTCGTAGCAATTCTCAAGCGTATTGACCTCAACCTGGTATGGGTGCCATTCTAAGACAAAAATATTGTAAAATCTTTCTCTTACTTTCTTTAACAAATCTTTGATTTGTTTTGTCTCTGAGTTCATTTTAATCGGGTAAAACTACAGTTCTTCCATCCTTACCCATGAATGCGCAAGGCCTAAGCGTGTCATTCTGTTACGTTATTTAAGTTGCCATATCCCCACGAGATATTTTTATCTGGTGGCAGCCACTTACAGAGCTCATCACAGGCTGGCCAACACCCATGATGGGGTCAACCAGATGGTTGAAGGATAAGGTTCAACGGGCCAGGACCCCTCCTGAAAAACTGAAGGAGTAGGACCTGGTCCTCCAGGATGGTAAGCCATGGCTATACCACATGGCCATCTGGCTGACCTGTCATTCCAGAAGTCCTATAGTTTGTTCTGTGAGGTGTTTGTTTACCGAATATGTGTTCTTTATCCGAATATAAAAATTTTTTACGAAAGTGTTCATTATCTGAACAGTTCATTAACCAATCACCCACTGTATGTTGTTAGTTAGCTTTTTGAATCAGAAAATAATGCTGCTTGAAGAATATCATCTTAGCTAGGCAGCATTATTCATCATAGTAGTTAATTTAATTGAATAAATTTCTTATCGGTTGCAATTATAGGAATAACGATAAAATTAATAAAACAATAGAGTGTCTTTTAAATAATTTATATAGCAATAATTAACAATATGTAAAACTTTCAGGAATAAATCATATTTTTAACAATTATTGCCATAAAAATTTATCTTATTGATTAATAATTTATTTAAAATTATAAGATTAATCTAAACAATTATTAAATATATTATGATGATAAAATATATATGCAATAATAAAATTCCATTAATATTTTTCCATTTATTTCATTATATATTATTTCATTTCCATTAATAATAAAATTTTTAATATTTTTTCATTTATTCTTTGAGAATTCTGTTGGTCATCGGTTATCTAGCAAGTATAATGCTTTTTAAGAAGCCTCTCTATAAAAGTAAGTACCATATATACTCATGTATAAGCCAACTCCCTGACTTCAGAGTTTGGAAATTGATAAAAATGTGAAACCCGTGTATAAGTCGATCTCGTAACTTTGTGTGTTAAAACAATATGATATTCATTGAATTAAATTGATAATTTCTTTTTTAATTTAAAAAATTTTCTAAATCCTGTTCACTGTTGGAATAAATAAGACCAATTAGACAAAATGCTAGATTTATAGCACTGAAATATTCCAAAAGATGGATGGAGAGCAGGAAGCAACTGTATCATCTCACATTTTAATTTAAAAAATTTTCTAAATCCTGTTCACTGCTGGAATAAATAAGACCAATTAGACAAAATGCTAGATTTATACACTGAAATATTCCAAAAGATGGATGGAGAGCAGGAAGCAACTGTATCATCTCACATTTCTTTATATGATTTTATTGAAATGTTTGTTTAGCAGAAGAAAATGTTAAAATTTTTTATCATTCCCAAATCTCAATAAAAATATTTAACAAAGTTTAAACGATAAAAAATCAGAATTAAATCATGTAATAAACTTTTCTGCAATTGACACGAGTGGAAAGTCGATCAGTTGCACACATGATCATTGGAAGCACAAATCTGATATCTGAAATAAGTTAAAAAATAATCATTTTTGTATTTTTTAAATGATCAGAATTATTTAAAAATACAAATTTTTGATCAAAAATAAAAGTCAGAAATTGCTATATTTTCATTTAATATTAACTGATGAGACATGCATTAACAGCAGCCATGTTTAACCATTAAAAAGATTAGGAATAAAATTGCAAACTGTTACACTGCCAAAACAATTCATAAGTAAAAAAACAACAACACTAAGGCAGGAGATATATTCATAACTTAAAAAGTATAGAAAACACGATTTATAAGTAGTAGCGCTTTCGATTTATTTGAAAATCCTCGTCAGCTACAAAATTAAAATAATACTTATTCCATTATTATTTTAATTTTGTAGCTGACGAGGATTTTCAAATAAATCGAAAGCGCTACTACTTATAAATCGTGTTTTTATACTTTTTACGTTATGAATATAACTCCTGCCTTAGTGCTGTTGTTTTACTTATGATTAGGAATATTTAGATCAATTCTGTTTATGAAGTGATCTGTAAATTAATATTTTTGAATTTATTTTAATATGTACATTTACATACATCTGCATATTTTTAATAATATATTTGAGAAGAAATAGGCATTTTTAAAAGAAATATAGTATATCCATAGGACATGCTATTAATGCAAAAGGGATACAATAGGATTGCTTCATTTATTTTCGATCATATCTGACTTGTGAGTAATAGCCAATATTTAAATATTTACAAAAATATTAATTTATGTACTGTATATACACTCAGCCCTCGATTTACATGGTAGATACGTTCCTGGAAAAATCATGCAAACCGAAAATAAATAAATTTCTTCAATTATTAAATTTTAATAAATTTATAACTTAACTTTCTTGTTTCAACAAGAAAACAGACTAATTTTACTACGTATTGTAAAGTGGAAGTTTAACAAGCGAGTTGATCGGAAGATGGTCGAGACTTGCCGAAGATGATCGACTAAAAAGCTTGTCGGGATCGACTGGTTGGGCAGCCCTGATATATATGATTTACATATTTTTGTAGGTATTTAAATATCTGATATTACATCAAATACGATCGAAAATACAAAAAGCGATCACATTGAATCCGCTTTGTGATATTAGTGCGTCCTTTGGTCCTATGTTAGCGGTAAAATCCGCTAAGGTATTTTTTTAAAGAATAAATAATTTCTTCTCGTTCTATTATTAAAAATACGCAAATATTAGTGACTGTTCATATTTAAATATATTCAAAGATAATTTATTGGACTTTTCAGAAATAAGAATGGAAATGAGTAAATCCATATTTTCTCTAGCCAGTAAACATGGCTATTCGTATCATCAATTAATATTAAATGAAAATGTAGCGATTTATGAACTGATATTTCTGATTGGAACTCTCAGAAAATGCACAGATTAATAATTATTTAGAAAGTACAAAATGATTATTTTACAGTCGATTTTGACATCAGATTTCTATTGTTTATGATCACACGATCATAAAGCTTGCTGCTCTGCTTTCTATTCCAGTCAGTTGCAGCGATTTCCAGTTGCTTGTTTTTGGTTCTGAATTTTTTTATCGTTTAAATTTTGTCTAATACAGGGATGCATATACCGCGGGCCGCATGCGACCTTCCGTTGACTTGTTGGCGGCCCGCTTCACCATGTGTTATTTAGCAAGTTATATAATCAACGAAATATTATATGTAGTTTTGAACAATGCACTTTCAAATAATATTTTTCTAATGTGAAATAATTTTTACAATGGTTCAATAATAATAATAATGTTTTTAAGCAATAAGAAAAAATAATATTAATATTTGTAATAATAAACATTTTTTTATTTTTACTGTATTTATGTGTGTGAAATAAATGATTTAAAAAATTGTACATGCGCATATGCACTGCCGCTTAACTAATGAAAATTTAAAATTGTTAAATCAATGCAATACCACGCATCCAATTGAAAATTCTTTGTTTACTTTTGATTATGTTGGCTTTGTAACATGTAATTAATAAACATATGATATATAACTTTTGTAGTTTTTTTTGGCGGCCCTCCTACAAGCCACATAGAGTATATGTAATTCATTCATTCCTTATTAAGGCCCTTAGTCTTAACAAGTTTGTGTATCTCTGGTCTAATATTTTTGCTGGCATTCAAAAATGATAAATTTTTAATATTGATATTTTTTGCTGAACAAGAACTTAAATTCAATGGTGATATTCAACCAGTTCGCGCCGATTCGGTAGAACCATTACGCTTTGTTCGGCGAATCGGTTGTTAAAAATGGCACCTTTAACCAGGGTTCTCTCTAAGATGGGCACCTGGACAGCCACCCAATATAAAAATTACAAATTTAAATTCCTTACTCATTTTTTAACTTTATCTGCGCAACAGGGTATTCAAAGCGCCCATAGTAATGTTCATTTCGTCCATGGGTGAAAAAAATTAGATGGAACTATCCTTGTAATATTACACTAACATGTATTAAATAATAAATTATCTTTCGGTATATCGTTTTTTCATATTTAAAACGGTCATTAGGGCAGCGAACTGGTTGTTAAATTAATTGGCAGGAATAATACTTCCGCATAATTATTAAAAAATAATCAGTACACTAAATGAAGATACAGTATTGTAATTGTTTTAGGCAGCAATGATTTGGATAATTGGCATCCAAATAATTGACACACTACTGCATTTAGAATTGGAATATGAACTATTGTTCAGCATTGACATGAATATACTAATTAAGCTACTTTTCA
>AYEL01082617.1:0-56124 GCA_000484575.1 Olivierus martensii
ATTGTAGGGGTAAATAAGAAGAGAAATAAATATCCACATGCAGATTCTCCTCTAGAGATCCCGGCGCCCCGATGCAGCTTCCTTGTAACATCTACTCAGCACCTTTACAATATTGATAAAATGATAATTTTGGCGCCCTCCTTCTTAAGGCGCCCCGATACGGTGCATCGTTTGCTTACCGGATTTAAGCTGGATTTGTCCACATTTACTTCAGGCAATGGCGGACAGTTACTGATGAGAAGTGAGTAGGCACCCTCAGATAAAAACGAAGTGCTTTAAGAGAGCTACTTGGAGGGTAAATGTAATTCTGGTTACATATGTAGTGGGCTATATATGGAAACCGCGATAATTCGAATTTGGATTGCAATAATTGGAATTTTGGTATCAAATTATAAACCGCGATAATTCGAAAATCGCGATAATCGAGGTATTCCTGTATTTGGAATTACAAGTGTAAGAGGGCACCAAAATTAATTAGTGCTTGGGCATCTAAGGGTCTTAATCCAGCACTGTGCCACATGTGTACTAGAAAATATAAAAAAATATTTAGTAAGTCAAGAAAGCATAAAGTATATAAATTATTAATCTATTTTTACTTTTCTGTGTGTTAAATATGGTCAACAATATTAAGTATTAAAGTTTTTTGAAGCTTAGAGATATTCAGTTTTTCCATTCTCGTGGGGATTCTGTGCCCTTAAGCCCCATGAATGTGGATGGCCAACTATATACATACTTTTTTTCTTTTAATTTTTTCTTTCAAGAATATTATAGAAAAGAGTTATTTCTCTGTAAGAATGGGATTATTTAAAAAAATTGACTCTTTGTTTTAGTTATTGCTTGTTTGAAAATTGAGCGACTTATTGTAATATTTGTACTTCTTATAGATTCAGTATGTTTCTGAATTTGTAAAAAGTATTAAACCTTGCAATATGTAATAGATTTGTGATAATTTTATGTAAAATTATTGATATAAATATTATTGAACAGAACAATAGAATATATATCTATATAGAATATATATAGACATTTAAATAATCAATAAATGTTAAGAATTATTTCAAAAAACAGTTATAAACAAAATGTCTTTTAAAATTCTTAACTATAAACACACGTGGCTTTTGCTTTAAGGTTAAAAATTAATCCTCTTATATTTGTACAATAAAATTTTACATAAGAAGTTTAGTTTGATTTATAAAACATTTTTCTATAATGCAAACCTAGGCATTGATAGGATTTCTGACAATCATTTATTACATGCTAAGGTTTAAGGCATTCTGTCACTTTGTAATACTAGGTAGAAATTGTCTATCTAGTGCTGGACTGTTTTATCATTTATTACATTTTTCTGTCAAGTATGGTCACAGAAATAGATTCCATTATTATACTTTTTTAGGAGTCATACAAGTTTCAACAATTTTAGCATTATTACACTTTACATGAATATTGCTTTCATAAAATATAACTAAATTAGTTTGAAAATCTCTATTTACTATATTATTATTATTATTATTATGATCTACCAATCTATCCATTAAATTCCTCAAAGTGATGCCAATATATTCTTTTTAGAGTTACAATCTTCCATTGAAAAGGAAATAGTATACACACATATTCTGTGTTCTTTGCTGTAATAATCTTTATCATTATATTATGCATTAAATATAATAGAATTACATTTATATTTTTTATTTTTACTAATATCTTATTATTTAAAGAATAAGATATAGAAGTAAATTTTAATGTGTTTTTGATTTTGTTCTTATCATTACTGGATAATAATATATCATACTTTGAGGAATTTAAGGGCTAGATTGGTGAATCATAATGATATAATAGAATGTTAATTATCCAAACTAATTGGAACCAAGGTTGGTTCAGTTAATCAAATAGTTTGGATAATCAAACATCTATGAGAATATCTAATTTAAACAGAAAACAAAGTGTAATTTAGACTTACAATTAAATTATTGTATGCAAAGTATCAACTTTTATAATGATATCTTTAAGATTATTTTTTATGCTACACTACATATACAGTATGTTCCTAAAATATTTGAACAAAATTTAAATCACAGATGCTACTTATCAAAATAAAGCAAAAAATTCATATAAACATAGTCCAGAAATGTTTCCTTTGAGCTAATACACTGTAAAACATATAGTTTAATAGGTCTATTAGTCTCATGATAGCTATAATAAATTGTGATTTGCAATTAACAGTAAAGAAACAAATTGTACATTTATCAGAATACTGTGCAAGCTATTGGGATAATCTATGAATAGCTGGAAATAATCATGATTGCCTGAGGAAGAATTGAAAACACAAAAATGGCATTTCATTCAATAACATGCAGTAGTGATTAATATTAATACAAAGATATCTCTCTCTCTCTCCCATTAATGCTATGATAATGGACAAATATTTAAACTTGGTAATATTTGTTAAATATACTGTGTAACAAATTTTTATTAACTTTTTGTTCCTGGGTAGTAATTGTAATTTCTTAATTGCCTATGCCTTAAAAATATTAAAAAGTTTTTATTATTTCCCACAGATTTTGCTTTTGTGACAAGGACAGTGATAATTTGAAATTTTTCAGAATATTCCAGATGGATTCAGTGCTGCATAAATTTGGAGTAACTTTTGGAACTTTCTAGAATTCTGCTGAATCTTCTAGAACTTTCCAGTAATAACTAGTAGTATAAATATAGTGGCCTTAAGCCCACCAGTTCAGTTTAGTTCCTGCTGCCTAAGTGTATTCATATCTGCATTTTTCTTAAATGCTGTCAAGATGTTGCAAGTATCCGCAGATGCATTTTGCTATATTTGCAACAATTTATCAAGATGAGCAAAAAAGTACTTTGTAAGAGCATCTGCTAAATGTGTGAGCTTTTTGGACAGCAAGAACATCAAGGCGCCCTACCATCAGCACAACTGGCCAAAATGCACCAAGATTCTGTGGAGAACAATGTAAAGTGAATGCTAAAAAGTACTGATATCACTACTGTACATCAAATTGGGCCTTATGAAACAATTTGTTAGAGCTTTAGATAAGGAGTCATCAGCTCTCAAAGTCCATGTTCTTGATGTTCATCTTGGTGAATTCAAAGAGAACATGGGAACATACCCAGAGAGCAAGGGTGAGTGCTTCCACCAGAATATACTAGACTTCGAACATTGCTACCAAGGACAATATAACAACATGATGGGAGACTACATTTATGGTTGATTCATGGAAGCGATTTACAATATAGTCATAAATAAATCTTGGAGTAGGCAATGTAAATATATAAATATAATTAAAACAGGCATTTTTGTAGATTTGCCTTTTTATTACATTGTTACATTGTAACTTTGACAACATTATAAACTTTTTAAAAATTATATATATAAAAATTATAAAACAAACTTCTAAAACGTAAATATTCAAAAAAATACACAAAGCAGTTATCCCATGGAACAGTTATGCATTTCGGCTTCATATGCACCCTCTTCAGTCTTACCCAAGATAACCACAATGATTTACATAATCTAATAAATTAAAATATACAGGAAATAAAGATTAAATTAACTAAAAATATTAATTTACAAAAGAAATTTTACCTTAATATCAAACATAATATTTTTTAAATTAAATTAAATTTAGAACTGCCATTTTGTTACAAGTCCTATTTCTTTCCACAATTTGTACATAAATCTTGGAGTAGGCAATGTAAATATGTAAATATAATTAAATCATTATTAGTACATAAATCTTGGGAGTAGGCAATGTAAATATGTAAATATAATTAAATATATATATATATTTTTTAAAAAAGTTTAGAATGTTTTCAAGGTTACGATGTAACAATGTAATAATAAGGCAAATCTACAAAAATGCCTGTTTTAATTATATATAGTCATAAATGTTGAAAATTACACATTTCTAAATTTTTTTGTGATCATTTTTGTATAACTATAGTATAAATCAGCGCTTCTCAAACTATGGGTCGCAAAAATTAAATTCAAACACTTGAATTTCAGTTTGTATGTAATTTCACAAACGCCCAATATTTAACGTATGACAATATTTTCAGTGTAGTTGGCTGATTGTGTTCATTTTAATAAGTGTGTAAGCTGTGGTTGGTTGATTGTGTTCATCTTAACAAGTGTGTAAATGACTTAATGTAGTTGGTTGATTGTGTTCATCTTAATAAGTGTATAAATGATTTATATACTTGTCTAACGTCCAATATTTAACGTATGACAACATATGTATTTTCAATGTAGTTTTCCAATATTTAACGTATGACAACATATGTATTTTCAATGTAGTTGGCTGTTGTGTTCATCTTAATAAGTGTGTAAATGACTTATATACTTGTACGTTCTCATCTTAATAAGTGTGTATAAATTTTCAGTGTAGTTGGTTGATTGTGTTCATCTTAATAAGTGTGTAAATATACTTGTACGTTTTATTTCATATTTAATACCTGGGGTCGCGAAACTGTACTTGTATGTTTTGTTTCATATTTAATACCTGGGGTCGCAAAAAATCTCGTAATGAAAAATGCACGCCTGGGGTTGCGAAAAATCTCATAATGAAAAATGGGGTCGTGAATGAAAATATTTAATACTTGGGGTCGTGAAAAATCTCGTAATGAAAAATGGGGTCATGAATGAAAAAGGGTTGCGAAAAATCTCGTAATGAAAAATGGGGTCGTGAATGAAAAATGTTTGAGAAATGTTGGTATAGACAATAAATCGGCGAGTGCGTATTTCGTTCGCCATGAAAACATATAAATGCATGTTAATTTTGATTTGTAATTTTTTCTGACTTTTATGTGAACAAAAAGACTCAAAATTGCTCACTTTCTCATTGGAAATAGGTAAATTTAAAAATATCACTATCCTGCTCACAAAAGCAAAGTTTGTGGAGGAATAATAGCTATTTTCTATAGTTTTTAAGTGTGAGCAATCTGGAAATAACACTTATTATTCAGGAACAAAACTGCTGTTAGGTAATGATATTAGATGAGTTTCTCTGTTGTGGAGTTATATATATATTCATGCCTTTATACCCTTTGTTATCTTGAAAAAAAAATTTTCCCGATTTATGTTTATATGGACTTTTTTCTTTGTTTTGATTTGTAGTATCTGTGATTTAAATTTGGCCAGATGTTTTAGAAACATTTTGTTGAATAAACAAGATGTTTCTAAAACATCTGGCCAAATTTAATCTGTTTCCAATTATTTATTTGAATAAAATAAATAATTAGAAACAGATGTGTTAAGCAGCAGGAATAATAATTCAGCATAAAGCCTGTATGCTAAAAGTGTAGATACTGTAATTTTTTTGGGTTCAGTGGTTTAGATAATTGACATTATTCTGTATAGGATTTGAGAGAAACTTGTATTGTTTTTAGATTAAAAAAAACCTGCTTATTATTTTTTTAAGCAAAAATAATTTATTTAATTAAATCTTTATATAACAAGAAGTTTATTAAATAAAAAGGCAAAGGCAATTGCAAGATTTTCTCCAATTTGAAACGTCCCAGCCATCTTCGAATAGTAATGCGACAAATAGATTGCAGACGGAGAGGTATACCTAAAACATAAAAGTGAATTATTAAAATTAAAGTTTAAATTTTAAATTAATTTTTTACAAAATATATACACTTAACTAATCACTCTCTGAAAGAATACTTTGCAACTATTTTCTTTTCTTAATTCTGTTACTAGCAGTCCTTCCATATCTTTCTGCCACAGATATCCTCCAAATTCAACAAAGATTTCTGCAAATTTAGCAGGACAGTGATGACGGACCAAAACATGAGCTAAAGATATTTGAGCTATTTTAATTGATGGCAATGCAGGTTTAATAAGTCTTAAATCTGGTTCTGCTCCTCCTAATAATAATGTTGTATAGCATTCATAGTGCTGATATATAGCAGAAATATGTAAAGGAAATCCAGGAACATCTATTGATTTACCAATCAATTCTGTATCTGCTCCAAATTTTAGAAGAATCTATAAATTGTTAAATACTAGCATATATTAAGCATATCAAATTACTACTTTACTTTTATATAAAAAAAATTATGATAGAAGCTTATAGTAGTAAATACTCTGTAGTTTTTATTAAAATATATAGTTTTTCATAATTATCAGTAAGTAAAAATGCAGTATTATATCCAAGAATATCACATTTTTAGTATTCGTTTGCATTATAAATGTTATATTGACTATAATAATAACTATGCTATTACAATTTCTAAATTATTTGAATGTATTAATAAGGTGGCCAACTTTTTTACAGTGAAAAGGAGGACACAAATTAATTGAAGAAAAAATATCGTAGATAAAAGAAAAACATTTTATTCATTGCAACAAATAAACACTATAATATGATAAATGCGTTATAAAAACATTTGTAGCATTTTACTGTATATTGTAATTATGCTGACATGCCAATTAATTATTATTTAAATGAATACTTTTCCATTGAATGAATATTTTTTTGTCAAAATATCATCTCTTAACAATATATTGGAAATATATGAACAAGAAATGTCCTTCATATTGAATTTAACAGCAAGTGCTGCAGCTAGAGTATTAACTTTCAACCTCGATTTCTTACTTGTTCAAAAATTATTAGCAATTGAAAAAACACTTTCAACTGCTGCATTAGTTCTATGGAAAGCACAATGTAAATTGAACAAAAATAAATAAATTTTCACATGGAATATGTTCATTTTTGAAATGGCTGAATATTTCCACCCATCTTTTATCAATTTCAACATGTTCATTTTCTCAATTTATTAATTTTTCAGAGTTTAAATATATAGTCAGTCTTCTAATTTCTTCAAACAGACAATTGTCATATATTTTAATGTCTGGCATTTCTTTAGATAAAAACTCAACACAAGGAAAAGGTGGACACTTTTCGAGGGAGGACAGAACTTACAAAAAAAGGACTGTCCTCCCTAAAGGAAGACAATTGATCACCTTAGTATTAATCATTATAAATTGTAAGTTTTTATAATTTTAAATAAATCTGAATGAGTTTCACTTAATGGCAAAATGTAAAATGTTTTATGAATTTGTTAACTGAATTGATAGATTTAAAAAAAAAAAAGATCACATGAGATTTAATATATTGTTTTGATTAAAAGTAGGGTGCAAGTGATACATATCTTGTTAAAACTATAAATACGATACCTTCACACAGTCAATAAATCCATCTTTTGCGGCTACGAAGAGGGGTGAAGACCTATTTCTGTCAGAACCATTTGGATTCGCTCCATTCTCTAATAACAAACGAGCGCAATCTACGAAATTTTTCTGAACGGCAACAAACAACGGAGTTTGTCCTTTGACATCAGTGATATCAACATCCACATCATTTTCGATTAAGTATTTGATGCATACATGACTTCCACCTTTAAAAATAAAATTTCCGTAAATAATCGTCAAAATAAAAATAAAAAAAAACAAACAATATCTCACTAGTAGCTGCGAGTCGAATAGGTGTGGCTCCGTAGGGTCTAACTCTTCTATTTATATTTTGTTTACATTCTGGTTCCGATAACAGCTGCTTTAATTTATCTACATCTCCGTCGAAGGCAGCATAATGGAGTCTAGTATCGCCATCATCCGGATCGACGATAAAATGACGAATATTTAGCATAAATTTAGTCTTAAAATCACAATTCTGTTAGAGTTTAGATTTAGAAAAGATTTAAAAATAGAAACGTGGTAAATGGAGACGTCACGTGACAGAGTTAAATTAAAGTAAGATTTTTTTTTTATAAAGTGCGCTTTTTGTTGTTTAGTAAATGTTTTAATTTCTAATCGTGATCATAGATTTTTTTTGAGGATTGAAAAATTTTTGCTCTTCGAAGCGCCACTTAGTAGCTAAAATGGAAATAAAGTGCGCTTTTTGTTGTTTAGTATATGTTTTAATTTCTAATCGTGATCATAGATTTTTTTGAGGATTGAAAAATTTTTGCTCTTCGAAGCGCCACTTAGTAGCTAAAATGGAAAACGTGATACAATATAGTCGACTATTTTTGACATAAAATTCAAATAGAATCTATTTCTTTTGCATAAGAACTTAATAATAATGGAAAACAAATAGATATTATATATATATATAGATTTCTGTATCATTACAAGATATGGTGCTAGTTATTGTCATCAAAGATTTTTGTGTTAAGTACTTTTTTTTTGCATATTTTACGTCCCCTTTCCAATCAGGGAGATTACTAAGGGGATGGGGATCACCGGGCAGGGCCCAGCACCCCGAAAAAAATCTGGGACCAGACCCGGGACGCGAACCCGGGTCCTCCAGCGTGGTACGCCAACGCGTTACCACTCGGCCATCCGGCCGCCTGTATTAAGTACTTAAGGCATACTATAGAGAGTCTAACGATATCAAAAACATTCTCATACCTGATAGTCTATTTTTATAAGACTGCTCTACTAGGTGTAGGATCATTTCAGAAAAATAATAGATAATAAATAAAAAGAGGATTGATAAATGGTCCCGAATCCCTGTAAAAAATCTGAAGCATTATGTTTCGGTCTATTTAAAGCAAAGATAAATTATAGGTTAAGGTGTAGGATCATTTCAGAAAAATAATAGATAAATATAAAAAGAGGATTGATAAATGGTCCCGAATCCCGGTAAAAAATCTGAAGCATTATGTTTCGGTCTATTTAAAGCAAAGATAAATTATAGGTTAGTTTATATTAAAAACAATATTTTGTCATTTAAATAAGAAAGTAGCTGCATGATAATTTAGTAAATCAAAATGTTAGACATAGAGTGCTCACAAAAACTATTTCTTTTTTTTTTTTTTTTTTTTACCCTTTCCTATTTCAACTTTTTGAACAGAAAATTTCAGTATAACAGCTGTAAAAATACATTTTAGTTTATAGTATTTTTGAGTCGATCTTAAACTGATTAACATCAAAATAAATAAATGTATTACCAGTGCATACTAGCAAAACTGCTTATTATACTACGATTGATGATCTGATGGATTTTTAAAGCAAGCAATTAATGTTTAACTCTTATCGTTTTTGAATGTTAAAGATAGAGTTTTAAATACTGTACAGAATATGTAATAATGACATAATTAATGTATTACCAATGCATACTAGCAAAACTGCTTATTATATTATGATTGATGATCTGATGGATTTTAAAAGCAAGCAATTAACGTTTAACTCTTATCATTTTTGAATGTTAAAGATAGAGTTTTAAATACTGTACAGAATATGTAATAATGACATAATCTATATGAAGTATGTCATAAAAATCTGTTAAATAGTTCCGTAGTTAATACAGAGAAACAAGAAAATTGAATGCCTACCATTTTTAAACGAATAAATATATAGGTTATTTAAAATTATATCTAATTTGGCATTAATATCTTGACCACTCTACTAAATTTTATAAACTTCTATTAAACGATTATCAAAGGATTTTGTCTAATAATTTTTAGTTTGAACGTTCGCCATTTTTTAATTGATTACAATTAACGATTAATTAATGTGTTATCGAGATCATCATCAATGATTTAACTATCTTGCTAAATTTCATAAAAAATCTAATGACTAATTTAGAAGATATTAAGAGAGCGGCTCAGAAGTTTGAACGTCCGCCATTTTTAAATGGTTAAAGCATCGATAATTAAATCGTGGCGTTGAGGTTAGTTTTAATGATAAAACAGTTATATCAAGAAGATGGACACCACAGAGTATAATCTTATAAATCCCACTTTCCGACAAAAAGTAGGCTAAAACACATTATTTAAAAAATAATTTCATATTTCTTTAATGAAAATTTCTTTGCTCATCAAAATTCAAACTATATTGTTCCTACGTTTATATATTTTATGATAAAATAATTGCTAAAAATAAAATCACGAATAAAATATATCCAATTAGAATTACACTTGATAAAATTTGAACTTTGTATTATTTAATTTGTGATGTTTAATCTTGAAATCATGTAAGTTTATATTAGTTTTCAATAACCGAATAATCTATACCGTTCTTAAAAAGTTGAAAATATAAAATTACTTTTAAAACAGTAAGAATTTTCAAAATACAGTATTTAAAAAAGCGATTTCCTCGATTATTTATTTGTTTACACAAATTTCCGCATGAGGGAGCCATATTTGAATTAAAAATTTTTGTAGAATATCAGCACGGAACTCTGTGAATATCAATGAGATTAACAGATGTGCTACTTTTATTCTTACATACAATAAATACGATTTAAACGGAAATATGATAAAAAAAATATTTTGGCCTACATACAAAAAAATAAATAAATGTTGAACACAAAACTTGTATAAATAGGTCACCTTGGCTTGAGTTAAGAAAGGTGAAAGTGTTTGAAGTCCAATAGTTCGGGTCATACCGATGGTCCATTAAGAAACTTTGAAGCTTTTTAAATACTAATTGCAATATAAATAAGATATTTTATATAAAAAGTAAATAATAATTTATATTTATCAAAATTATTGGACTATTATTGATGAAAAAATTAAATACAATATTGTAATTTTGATAGTTACTGAAATGGCCGCAGTGTGGCAGCAATAGTATAATAATTTTGCTAATGATGCAAGATGAAGTTTGGTCGGCTGCCGTTTAGAAAAGCATAAAGTTAACATACGAAAATGACGAGGAATCGATTAAAAATAGATAAGAATATTAAATCGGTAAGTAATAGCTAATTTAAAGATAAACTTAAAAATTTATTGATATTAAAAAACGAATTATTTGCGACTATATCGATAACGTGGAAGAAAAGTTTATAAAAAATTGCAGTTTCAATATCGGTATAATGATTCTCTTTAATTAAAACAGTTATGAACTTTACTAACTAAATTTCTTAGAATGAATTATTTTAATGGGAAAGGAATTACTATGGCGTATAAAATATTGATATGAACGACATTATTATTAATGATTGTATGCATCCTGTATTATACACCCGGTTAATTCACTTGATTATATCTTCCAAGGCTTGAATTGGATGAATTTCATAAAAGTAATTTAAAAAAAAATTTTAATAAGCATAATTATTTTTTAAATGTTTTGAAATGCAGCTTAAAATGCGGACAATGATTACATCATAAAAATAACTTATTTTCAATACAAAAAATTAAATACAGTATAAATAAAAATCATCGAAAAGTATATTTTAATAATTATGCTATGACTAAAATTAATTATTGTATTTAGTTAATTAATACTGAATTAAAATCTCAAAAGTTTCTGGAAAATAAAAATTTTAGGTGTAAAGCATTGAATAAACATTCAGATTATTTGAAGACAATTTTTATAGAGATGGTATAACTGATTCTAGAAAAATCTATTGCAAAATGATACAACAAGCATACGTATATAGCTGATGAAATTCTAAATATAAAAATAAAACCTTTGATAAATTATTTAATTATAAAGCAATCTTTCTATCAAATGAAATTTTAGCATTTGAAAAAATGCAATGAACTGATATGCATTTGTAATCTTTAACTGTGAATTAAAATTTTTGAATGATTTTATTTTTATGCTTATTGAATTCTATAAAATTTTATTTAAATTCCAAAATTTGATCATACTATATAATATATATGCAAATCTAAATTCATGGCATTTGCAAATATTTAAAAATTTCAAAAATTATCAATATACATATATAAATAATGAATTTTAATTATTATTTATATGGATTATTAGGAATGATATATAAATATGAACACGAGTTGGAGAGAACTTTTAACACAGTAATTATTGTGATAATGAAGTCAATAATCAAGTTAGAATTTAAAACAACTATAAGACGGTATTTTTCATTGCTAATTAATATTGCTAACTTGATTTAATAAATTTTTATGGTTGTAAAGTGTGAAAAACTGTTAGAAAATTTTGAATTTATTTTCTCCTTTTTTGTATTTACATTTTTGCCATTTATATATATATATATATATATTTTTTTTTAATTATTACACGCATGATTACGTTATATAATTTGATTATAATAATAATAATATCAATTATAATTAATTTACTGGTACTCGTAAATCGGCAATATTATTTTATGAAAGGGACATGATTAAACAGGATGTTTTTTAATGCTTAATGGGTTTATTGAATCTTATTATAAAAACTAACTGATGATATCATTCATTTGATATAGAACGTCTTCATCCAATAACTTCTAATCTCGTTATAAAGAATAAAAACGTTTTTTTTTTCTGTTAACAGTAAAACGTGAACTGAATATAATGACACGAATTATTGTGATTGAATTAAAAGTTATTTTTTAATAAATTTTGATTTGTTATGAAATGTGATGTAATTTAATCTTTCTTTTGAGATTATATTGAATTTATTTTTAAAAAAAAATTGTTCTCCAGACATTGTTTTGATGCGACTGGAATCCCATTTAAATAATTGCTATGCGAGGAAACTGCTGACCCATCTACGCAATTCGTTCGTTATTTAAAAACCACGTGTTTAGTTCTTTAAACCACGTGTGCCGTTCGAGAGTCACGTGTTAATGCTCGATCATCTTCCACTTGTAAATGATTGCGGTTCATTAAAAATCGAGATGCTACTTGCTGTTCTCATTGTTATCTTTTCCATCGAAGGAAGATTATGTTTCGATTACGGATTTAACGACAAAAGTTGTAAAACGTTAAATCCGGTACAGTTACACGTCGAAGGACAACCAGTTGTTTTAAAACAGACGTCTGTAGTTCCGAATTCATTCAGAATTCTATTGTCTTCCAATGAATACCATGGAAATAAAACGATTAAAGGTAAATTTACATTAATTTATTTATTTTTAAATACGTAATTATGAATAAAAACTCAACTTTATGCAGGAATTTTACTCAAAACATTACAATATCTTAGTGCAAAAAATATGTTTTTAGTTATTATCGCTATATTTTTATTTAATTTTTTAATAAAAGTTTTTACATTAAAAATTATGAAGTAAAATCGCAAACATTTCATTAACGTTATAAGGATTTAAATATTAAATATTAAAAAAATAATAATTGGTGTGCGTGTCCTCTATTCTGCTGCTGCGTACGTGAAGCTTACTCCACTGTTGCTGCTATGTGCGTTAATCTTATTCTGTTGCTGCTGCTGCATGCGTGAATCCTACTCTGTTGCTGTTGGTCTGGTGTGCGTGTCCTCTATTCTGCTGCTGTGTACGTGAAGCTTACTCCACTGTTGCTGCTACGTGCGTTAATCTTATTCTGTTGCTGCTGCTGCATGCGTGAATCCTACTCTGTTGCTGTTGCGTATTTGTTGATAATACTTAATCATTTATTGATTAATTTAAGATATAATTCGCTGAAAATTAAAATTTACTGTCTAAGACAAAAAAACTTTTCTTTTACTACTAAAAGTTACTTTCTTATGCTTTTATTATCAATATAAAATATGACAAAAAAATATACAGCATAGTACAGTATTTATAAAATGCCTTCATGTAAAGACTTAGCTATATATCAAGCAAACGAAGCGTGACAATGATCGTACGACCCACAATATTTACAGACAACTTTTCCAGACACATATTTCTTTCTACTAAAACGAATGTTTGCTATTTCTACAAATTTTCTTCTAGAAGATCTATAAATCACAGTTTAATAACTATGTCAATGAAGATAAAATTACTACTGTACTTAAATCGTATATTTTATAATAATAATAAATTAGTTTGTTGCATCATAAATCTGTCACAGTTTACTAATTTATTATTTATTATTATAGTAAAGAAATAATATATATATATTATTCGACCAATTTTTTTTAAATTATAACATGTATACATGGAAGAAAAATTTTGAAACTAACATTTAGGTGCAGGACAAAATTTTAATATAAAAAAATATATATGTAAAGGTTTAGCATTGCGTAATATTTAATTTGAATCAATATTTAATATAATTGAATTTTTTTCCAAGAAATGAAGGTTTGTATATATATATATATATATGTGTGTGTGTGTCACACATAAAAATCTGTTAATTTATTCAAAAGTTATTAATGGGGACAAACAGCAGCAGCATAATAGCGGTAGGCATGCAGCATCAGTAGAATAGTAGGCATACGTATGAAGCAATTTTTATTGATATTTTAATTCAAAAAGTTTGAAAAACGTTGAAATCCCCAATAAATTATTAATTTGGATATTATGAAAATTTTAACTAATCTATAAATAATATTTATAACCTTAATTACTTAATTAAATAATGAAAGTATTATATCGAAAAAATAACAGAAGTAAGAATAATTAAGTTATGATTCAAATAGTATGATAATTTATGAAAATGGCAATTATCTAAATACTTTTAACATGTTTATTTTTGTAATGAATTTAGAAAAACGAGCACAGATAAATTATTTCATTTAATTTGCTTTAAAAATTTATGTGTTATTTTATTCATTTTTATTGCTCGTTAAATGAGATCGTATATACATACAATATATTAAATTTATTATTATATCTAATGTTAATGTTTGTTATTTATTATAAAGTGTATTTAATCTAAAGAATGAAAAAAATCTGTGTTACTCATAAATTAATTTATTATACAGATAGATCTACAGGAATAATTACAATAATGTTAATGGTAAACTAGGTTGTTTAATTCGAGTAGTTCTGGAAATAATTAATCTCTTATTTTCCGTTCATCTGCCATCGAATTTATTATTAACGATAAGACTTTTCTGCAAAATTTCGTGAAAATCCATCAATTACTTCGAAAGATATTAAAGAGATTATTTCGGAAGTTTGAATGTCCGCCATTTTTAAATAATTATGTTATGGCAATTAAAAAAATCTGATTACCTTTGATGGCAGAATATCGTTACTGAATTTGATTAAAATCTATTAATTTATTCAAAAGTTATTAATGGAGGCACGCAGCAACAGCAAAGTAAGGATAGGCACATAACATCAGCAGAGTAAGACGAAGATGCAACAATAGAGTAGAGGCACGCAGCAGCAGCAGCAGAAATAAGGAGTAAGCGCGTAACAGCAGCATAGTAGGAGGCACGCAGTAACAGCAGCATAGGAGGGTAAACACGTAACAACAACAGAATACGAGGCACGCATCAGCAGGAGAATAAAGGCGCTCTTGCAACAGCAGCAAAGTAGGTGACACGCACGCAGCAGCAGCAGCAGAATAGAGGATACGACGCAGCAGCAGGAACAGCAGAGTAGGGGACACGTAAGCAGCAGCAGCAGCAGCATAGTAGTAACTTACATTTCTTTAGAAAAAAGTTAAATTCAATGATTCTTGTATACAGTATTAAATTTTTAATGAATTTTTGTTTAAAATATACGAAAACAGCATAGTAGTAACTTACATTTCTTTAGAAAAAAGTTAAAAATAAAAATATGGTAGTTCAATGATTCTTGTATACAGTATTAAATTTTTAATGAATTTTTGTTTAAAATATACGAACAAGAATATATTTTAATTGCTTTTTTAAACGTTTTATTTCAGTAATGATAGAAAGCGAATTTAATTTCAAATTTCTTATACAAATACGTTCTTTAATCGATAACAAGACAATTGGATCATTTGTTAAACGGAAAGAAAACCGAACAAAAAATTTATGTGATTATGCTACCGCTTCAGGGATTTTAAGACAGCCAAGGTTAACATTATATTGGCAAGCACCCTGCTTTCCTACGGGTATTCTACAAGTTATGTAAGTAAATGTTAGCCACTATATCATTACTAATAAAAAAACAACGTCTGATTGTTGGTAAAATATTAAAAATATAATATTTCTTTTAGTGGATCTTTTATTTATTCTGATAATCACTGGATCATAATCAACGGCCCGAAAATTTATGAAGAAACGAATGTTGGACTAGTAAGAAAATTAAGAAGTAAATGGTTTTTATACTGTCACATAGTTTAAAAGTTATTTATGTATTCATGGATTATTTCTTCTTCTTCCAGGTTCCGACTATTACAATTATTACAGTTATACAGAGGATGGGGAACGATGTAATACAGATCCTTGCGATTACTTCCTGAAGTACGAAATAAAAAATAAACGAATTGCCAGTTTTACCTTGGATTCTCCCCTTAAACCGTTTTCGTATATCGGAGTGGTTTTCACGAAAGATAAAACAAAAGTAGGTTTCATCTTAATATTTATTGTCTTTTGTATAAAATTCATATGTCATATGTTCATTGTATATTGTACAAATGGTGTCTGATCAGAAATCTAGCATAATTTGGCATTTTAATAATGAACGTAAAGAGAGTTAATTTATCTTTTTTCACACAGTATCACGGATATACAAACAGCTTGAAAAAAATAGCTTGGTTCTTTGCCAACGTATAGGCAGTGTCATGTAAACAACGTCTGAGTCAACGTTACCTTGATTACAAAAAAAAAATGATACCTAGGTATGTTATAGGCATTTTAGACAATTTTGATCGTTAGATATCATGCAAATCAATATCTGACTTTCACAGAGAAACGAAGTAAAAAATTTGATCGATGCATGTTCACAAAAAAATTATTAGAACATATAGAAAAGGTATATTATCAATGCAAGACATATTTGGTTTAACTTTTATTATTATTATTATTTAATTAAAAATAAAATTCCAAACTTGTTATTTCTAGTACAGTGTTCAAAAGTTGTAAGGCAAGTTGTTTTGCTATCGAAATCGTAAACACCAAAAATACGTCTCGCATTAAGAGAAGTATCGAAGATGGTGAATAAAAAATTCATTATACACGTTTCTATTTCCTTCTATTTACTCTTGATATCTGTTAAGTCTTCGGAAGATTCTCGGACATTAACATCTTAAATAATCATCCATAAATTGTCGAATTATAAAGCAGCAGTTTCAAAACTTCAGTAGTTTTCTTACGAATAAAAGATTGCGCATCTTCTTTTCATAAGTTAATTTATGGAAATATTGATTAGAATATCAATTATGTGGAACTTAATAGACTGCATTTGGGGAGGATGGTTTTCGAAAGCATTCATCAATTTTTAGCTTACTTTCCGAAGAAAATGAGGTTTATAAGATCATACCTATAATAATTTTAAAATTAATTAGCAAATTTTCATGAAATTTGAATAGTAATATTAGATATAACCATGAAGTCTATCTACTTTCCCAAGAAAATGAGGTTTATAAGATCATACCTATAATAATTTTAATATTAATTAGCAAATTTTCATGAAATTTGAATAGTAATATTAGATATAACCATGAAGTCTAATCATTTGACTCTCTAGCTTCAACCAATTAAAAATGGCGGACGTGTAAACATTCGAGATACCCTTTTGATATATCCTAAACTATTCATGGGATTTTTATTAAATTAAACAGATAATAAAGAGATGAAGAGTACTGTAACAATCTTAAAAATTTCATCCTTTACTTGAAATACAGACCAATTGTTAATTTTAATTAAACTGTCTTATTTATTTTAGGAATAATAAATTATTTTATGTCATTTTTTTATATTCCACCCATTTTAATTGCTGTAATATTTCATCACAAACAAGTGAAACATAATGCCATATCTCACAAATTTCTGGCTATTGTTTCATTTATTTGAGATGAAATATTAAAATAATAATTTAACAAATTAATTTGTTAAAATTAATTCCATACTTTTAGATTTTATTTTAAATACAGTCATTTTTTAATATGAAAATAATTATTTTTATTTAACATGATCTTATATGATATCGTCATAATAGCCATTTCCTTATTAATAACCTTGTGTTAAGGCTCTTTTATAGCAAGCGCAAACGTTAACTCCACTCCGTTTGCACCATGTGTCAATCCATGATTAACCACATAGCGCAAAAGATGCGGGACTGTGACGAAAACGCGCGCAGACGTCACCGCTTGCGCTTGGTATAAAAGTAGTGTATGTATATCAATTCAACACCCATAATGGGTTCAACGAAAAGATTGAATGATGGGATTCAACGACCGGGTATGAACAAATAATAGAAAATTATAAATATGGATTCAGAATTAAATATGAATCCTCCAAGATGATGAGCAATTACTAGCCTTTACAATAGATAATATTAGGTATTATGTAACAGTAAAATAATTTTCGAAATCTAAAATTTTTAGATTGCCAAAAATAAAATTAATTTAAATTTAAATTTTATTTTAATTGTTACATTAATTACCATAATTTATGTAACAATATTACATTAATTATGATAATTACAAATAAAAAGAGATGAAAGTATTGGAATGTTGCTTGCTATGCTTTTGAGATTTTAGATGATCAGTTATATTATAAATTACTTGTAAAATACAAAATAGTCTTTAATGTTTTGTCAAATTAATCATAGATACAAAATAAGTAGTGTAGAAAAATAGGCAAAATGATAGATTACCTGCTGGTGGAAGACGTGTAGCGACGCATGTGGCAACGCGGCATCGCCTTATATAACACGTTTTTTAATAAACATGCATCGACTAACATGAATCTTTAAACCAAAGATTCGTGTTAATCGATCTTTACATCGTGTTTTGGGAGCGCATGTGCATACACATTAAAAAAGCTTGCTATATAGGCGACGCTGCGTTAGTGTGCGACGCGAAACATCTACTACCAGCAGGTAATCTACCATTTAGCTGAAAAATATCTACATTTGTTGATGTGTTATTTCTCTTCATAATTCCATTTTTCGGTTTTGAGAACAAACTTAATTTTTTTTTATTAATTTTATTCAAATTAAGGCTACAATTGCATACGTTGCAAAACCCAACAAAAATGATTCTGATCGAGACACTCAAAATATCCCTAATGAACTAGGAGTCAAAGGTCAAAGGTTAAGGAGATATAGCGGCTAAAAGTTTCACAGTAAATGCTGTTTGACACTGTACTTCTCCTCGCTACGGTGCGCAGCGCGACGCGTCCCGTTTCCGTGCTCTGCTACTTAAGCCGCCAGTGAAACTTTTAACCTCTATAGCTCATTATCCTTTGAACTTTGACCCCTAGTTCATTAGGGATATTTTGCCAGTCTCGATCTCCCTATCGATCAGTATCATTTTTACTGGGTTTTGCAATGTATGCAATTGTATCTTTCTACTATAGCTGCTTAGAAAAATACTATTGCTCTTTAGAAGAATAACAAAAATTGAACTGATTGGATTTCGTAAGAATTTATTGTTTATAATTGGATATCTATCTTCAAAACAAAAACATAATAATCATATGTGATAATTGTTAATTATTTTCAGCAGAAAGTCATAATTACTTCCACATATGAGTCAATTTGAACGCTTCGTTTAACGCCCCTTTCTTTCTTTATCTGAAACACTATTAAGTGGTGAAGATATTTCAGATCGATCACAAGCTATTCAGATCCATAATGATGTTGACTAGACAGGGAATGATGAGGATCGATTGACCATATCAACTCCTTATGAAATAATCAGTGAACTTAAAATTCGATCTCAGATTTCCAAGTGGAAATCTAAAATGTTTCCACTTGGCTACCTGGCCGACTATATAAAATGGATCATCAAAAACCATCAACTGTAGCAATTTTATGATTTTTATAGCAGAAAATTTGGAACTGAAATCAATAACAACATTGGTTCTTTAAAGTATATGTCCTATTCTTTCTATTTATATTTTTGAAGTAAATAAAGCAATTGAGAAATTTGAAACATCACAATTGATCTTGTTGTAATTGATCTCTAAGTTCCTCCATTCTTCCCATATCTAATGATTTTTTTCTTTTTAATTATCTATTATAATAGAAACTCTGAAATTCATATTAAAGGCTCTTTTACACCAAGCGCAAGCGTTAACGTTTGCGCGCACTTTCGTCATAGTCCCGCTCCTCTTGCGCTAAATGACTAATCATGGATAAACACATGGTGCAAAAAGAGAGGAGCTATGACGAAAGCGCACGCAAACGTTAACTCTTGCGCTTGGTATAAAAGAGCCTTAACTAGTACAATCCGTTAGATTTACCATTTGCCATTTTAATATAAGCTATTGTATTTTTGAATATATAAAAAAAATTAGAAAATATGAATATTGTTCTTTAAATCTGATAAAGAATAATGTACCATATATTTTTGTTCTTCACCAGACTTAAGGTTCTTTTACACCAAGCGCAAGTGTTAACGTTTTGCGCGCTTTCGTGAAAGCTCCACTCCTTTTTCACCATGTGTCTATCCATGATTAACCATTTAGCGCAAAAAGGGTACGACTACGACGAAAGCGCGCGCAAACGTTAACGCTTGTGCTTGGTGTAAGAGAGTCTTTAAAGAACAATTCTTACATTCTCTTATAAATTGAAAAACTTATAATGATTGACTGTTCTAGTTTCGAATTTCAGAAATGCCAATCTAATGATAAATCATAGAAAAAATAATATGTACATTGTTATTATTAATATTTTAAATGCAGTAGACTCCCCGTAAAACGTGGCGGATAGGTTCCGCGTTATAGGAAATTGCATAATACTAGACATGCATTATCAAACGATTTTAATGCAAGTTTGAACTTGTTTCTGAGTTCCAATTGGTTCCAGCCAACGATTCAGCACTAATTGCGTATTGCTAATGAGATTGGGTTAGTTTCAAATATGATTTTATTGTGTTCATAGTGTTAACTTGTTTTAAAGAAGGTTTTTTAATAAAGTAAAAAAAAAACAAAAACAGAATACAAATAACTAAATTTTAAAAATTATTATATACAATTAGACCCATTATAATTCGTACTACGAAACAGAATTAAAATAACTAAATTTTAAAAATTATTATATACAATTAGACCCATTATAATTCGTACTACGAAAATGCGGATTCGTATAACCCAATGGAAAGTTTTTAAAGTTGTCATGGAAACGAGATAAACATCGTTTGTTTTTTTTTTTATTACAATCAACGGATATTATAAGTAACTGGTAAGTAACGTTAAAAAATTTATCCTACGCATTATAGGGGACTGTTTATAGCAGGGTTTCTTAACCAGGGGTATCCATATCCCTTGGGGTATGGAACTCGATCTTTAAAGTGCAGTAAATTCAAGCTATTGACATATTTGTAAGTCACATTGACAACTAATATAAGAAATGATGATGATTATTTCGACAATTAAGTGAAAGGGATATGGGACCATTGGACAATCCATTGAGGGTCTGGAGTCATGAAAAAATTAAGAACTCCTGGTTTATAAAGTTGTATCAGTGCTAGTCGCAATTTTTTCGTCGTGTTAGGCTACGTTCACACCAAGCGCGCTTCGCTTAGCCTCTCGCGTGTATCTTAACGCTAAGCGTGATATCGTCATTTACCAACATATAGAGTAAGTCTCAAACCATGTTCACATCGTTCGCGTTCTGATATGCGAGACGTCTAGCGGTAATCTATGCGAAGCGCTTGGTATCGAGCAGTGTTCGTTTTCTGTGCTTTCCGCTATACGCTTCCAAGATGGAGGAAAAGATTATAAGTGCTGTTTTTAAGCGGGAAACTATATTGGATCTCAATTTTATATATATATATATATATATATTTTAATTTCAAAAAATTAATAATATTGGAAATAAGTAAAGATCTTTTTTGTTTTATTATTATTAATAGTATTGTATGATAGCATGGCTCTATATAAAAAATATAAATTATTTAATATTTATAAATTAAAGTAGATGTGCAGAATTATTGGATAAATTGTTTTACATAAATAGTGTTTTGTAGAAAATAATTTTATTGTGATAAGTATAAATTTCTTATTGTGATGTTTAAAATAGACGTTTCAATTTAATTTAAAATGAAATTTGAAATTTCTCACAAAGATGACTAATAAATAAATTTATTTATTTTTTTTTTATATTTCTGCTATATTAGTTATGAAGATAAAAATTGCCAAAATGCAGTAATCTTTGTGAGAATAATCAAATTCTGTTTAAGATAATTAATAAAACTTAAAATGTTTTACGAAATTCATCAAAATTTATTTTTCATTTAGTATATACAATTCCAAATTTTGTACATATATGTATACCATATTGGATTGCCATCATTTTCCTAAGTATGGTACATTCTTTACCCTGCAGTATTAATATAATGCAGTGGTATAAATAATGAAAACATTATTTCAAATTCATATGTGAGTAATTCTTCTAGCATAGTTTCCTAATTAGGAATATCGTATTTTAAATTCTATGTTTGTGCCTTTAATAGAAAAAATTTAAATTTTGTTTAAAAATATGCTACTTGTATACTATATTTTGTGATGCTCTAAATCAAATGCCATGATAATCATATGATATATTAAACAAGAAAATATTTATATTAATTGGTAGATAAAATTGACTATCTTTCCTATGAAGTGTACAATCAAGATCTTTGTCCAATATATTCAGAATAATACTTTAAAATAAATTTCAACCAAGAAAAAGCTAAGTTTGTATATAAAATTTAATTTCAACATATTAAGATATTACTAATTAAGCTAAGAAAATAAATTAAAATATATTTTCCTCTTCAAAACTGCCTATCTACTAAAAAGAAATAGATTGTATATAGTTGCATTTTTTCAATCTTAAAATAATTCAATAGAAGAATGAAAATTATTGAACTGAAAAGAGAGGATGATAGCAGAATTTGTATTATTTATTATAGGAAAACTACTTATGAAGACAGAAATCATTTTTATACTTTTATGATTGTTATTTTTGCAAATTATATTTGATTTCGATTTTTCCATTATAGTATTGCCACATTATTTCCTTATCGGTTAATGGAATGGAGTTTATCTATAGGCATTCATAATGATAAAATGACAAATTAAGTTTGATTTCGATTTTTCCATTATAGTATTGCCACATTATTTCCTTATAAATTAGCTATCGGTTAATGGAATGGAGTTTATCTATAGGCATTCATAATGATAAAATGACAAATTAAATGACTCACTATGCCATGTACTTAATTTTATCACATACTGTGTCATTTATTTTGTTATGGGGAAAGAATGTCAAAATTTTGCTTGTCACCCTCTGTTCGATGATTAATCTTAGATACTAGAGCAGTGGTTCTTAACCAGTGTTCCCCGGAACACTGGTGTTCCGCGAACGTGTTACAAATGTTCCATGAAATTATGAAAGCGAAGCCTACTTGAATGACCTTAGTGTACCTTGCAGTTGCAATTTATCAAGTTCTTAATCAAGATCCGCGAACGTGTTACAAATGTTCCGTGAAATTATGAAAGCGAAGCCTACTTGAATGACCTTAGTGTACCTTGCAGTTGCAATTTATAATGTAGACATGATTCAACTTGCATTTTTGAATAAACTATTAAGCAGACTTACCCATAAAAGCACTTAAGATTTTAATACAGTTTTCGAGATATTTCTGCGAGTTAGGCTTTTCGACATTAATGAATATAAAAACTAAAAAAATGCGAAGAAACTTAGAAATATTGATGAGGAAATGAGGGTAGCTTTATCATATTAGACCTGAAATTGCTCAAATCTGCAAAAGACAATTAGCTCAAGCATCGCATAAAACTTGATTTTAAAATGTTTTTTTTCTAAAAAAAAAGATACAGTTCTTAAGAATATATATTTCTTAATTAATGTTTTTTACTGTTATTTAATGTGTAATGTATAATTTTTAGTAAAATACATGTCATTTTTCTAAAAAAAAAGATAGTTCTTAAGAATATATATTTCTTAATTAATGTTTTTTACTATTATTTAATGTGTAATGTATAATTTTTAGTAAAATACATGTTCGTGCATATTTTTGTTGTTTGTTTTATGATCTTAGTGATATAGTGTTCCGCAAATTTTCTCTACAGTCAAAAGTGTTCTGTGACTTCGAAAAGGTTAAGAACCACTGTCCTAGAGTGACATTGATAATGCTTGTCACTCTCATTTCTAAGATGAATTGTATATATAAGTTCCATAAAGCATTTAATTAGTTTTTGTTTCACTTTTGAATTTTACTTCACTATATTACAAATAGAAAATAAATCTTAACAACAGCACAAATTCAAATGATGATTGATATATTTATTATTTGTTAAAGATCTTTCAGCTTAAAAGAGCCAACTTCAGTAACATCCAGCAAAATGACTTACAAATAGAACAATCCATAATTTAAATACAAGAACATTTACAACAGAATAAAGTAAAGTGGTTAAAGAACAAATATTTGATATAAAATTATAAAATGTATACCTAAGATGAAATATTAAAATTGTAAACGTTCTTGTATTTAAATTATGGTTTGTTCTATTTGTAAATCATTTTGCTGGATGTTACTGAAGTTGGCTTTTTTAAACTGAAAGATCTTTAAAAAATAATAAATATCAATTTTTCGCTTGAATTTGTGCTGCTGTTAAGATTTATTTTTGTATGAGAAGTGAAAAAAATTTGAATTATTTATTTGAAGTAAAAAGAGTTAATAAGTATATAATATACTTTATAATAGTTAATGAAACTGTTATTTGATGTTTTCTTCATTTAAAACTTTCAATTTCTTAAATTTTTTACATTCCTGTGATTACAATACTTGAGTTAAACTTGATCAAAGCCAAATATTTGGAATTATTTTATACTAGAATTTTATATTTTAATGTACAGTTTGGTTAAGTATAAAATATTTCCAATATAATCTTTTTGATTTTTCAGGCATTAAAAATTTTTTAAATATTAGCAATATAATCGTTATGAGTTTATTGACTTTTTAATATAGAGGTAGTCCTCGACTTACAATGGAGTTTCGTTCCAACATCTCTGTCGTAAGTCAAGAACTTTTTAATTCTCGATTTATTTGATTTCTATTTTAATATTTTCATAAATTAAGTTTCAGTTTAACTTAAAATGGTTAAACAAAGCTTTCCTTGCCTTCCTTTTTACATTGGAATTTTCATTAGAGTATTATTTCTCTTACTCGACATGACAGATTTACGAAGAAATACAGTAATAAAGTTTTGCTTGCTGACTAATGGCAATGCTGTGATGTATATACAAAAGCAATGTGGTACATATATGTATATGCAATCATCAAAGTTGTATTAGAGAATTTTTAGTAATGTTTTCTGGCTGTCGTAAGTCGAGGATTATCTGTAATTTGAATTTTGTTGTCGTTGATTTTTTTTTATATCAAACTATAATAAATATTTATTGTACATATTCTTAATGTATTTTAATTTTGATCAAAATTTTTTATTTTATAAATTCCAAGTTTTTTTGTCATAACTTAATATTTACTTTTTATTAAATGTGTTTTTTGATGTAGGCTTGGTTACTTATAAAAATATAATCGGATACATTTTTTTTTTGTTCTGTATTTTGAAATGAGAAAAATAGATAAAAGCTCTTCGTACTTTTTTTGCATATTATAGTATTTCCTTCCGGTTATATGGTAAAAATGATCCTAGATTAATTAAGCCAATAAAAAGTGTAAAAAAAAAATAGCCTACAGAATGCCATAATAAATGTTTCCATCCAAACTGTAGGATGAAATTTGATTTTGTAGTGTCATTTATAAACGAGAAATATATTTTTTGAGCATGTGTTGATTAGACTTTAAAATAAGTTGTTACATTAGATGGGTGTCCAAAATATGAATAAGCAGAATAGATAGATCGGTGTTTCGATTTTTGTGTACCGAAAAATGCCAAAATATAGAAATTTTTATTCAATAAAAAAAAATCTTCCATTTTGCCATGTTTTAAAAACAAAAAAATGTAATTGTTAGTTAAAAATAAATTTTTTTCTTGATATTAATATATATTAATAGATCTCATCATCATTGTTAATGGGATGTGTAATACATAAATGTATAAATCTGATATTATTTTGTTATTGATATAGTAATTTTTGTAGCATATTAGATGGATGTAAGTTCAACAATTTTTGGAAGTTAATTAAAAATAATAAATATGTTTTAAATGTTTATGATTTATTTTTATTTAAGGAATGAAATTAAACATTATTATTTGTAATAGTTTGCTAATATAGAAAAAAACTGCTTATCATCTATCGTAGAAAGTTCTTAAGAATCCAAAGCACAAAAGCAGTGACTAAAAAACTCTTCATTTCATTAGTAAAAACGTTTTCGATATAACCATATATCATCATCAGTTACAAGCAACAAATGCAGAATCTATTATTATTATTATTTGTGATTATTTCGATACTGTACTTGATATTTTAAATGTTACAAAAGTTTATCAAGTTTATTTCAGTTATTAGTTAAAAGAAAAAAAGGAATTTCCCAATTTATCCAAAATTTATTTCTTGGCAATGTTTCATAAGTTGATATTATAAATTTTTACATAATTTTTTTTTATATAAAAAATTGAAAACAAAATAGGCTATATTTGTATATACACTGTATCTATAAGAAAAAATATAACTGTCAGATTATAAATTTTTACATTATTTTTTTTTTATATAAAAAATTAAAAACAAAATAGGCTATATTTGTATATACACTGTATCTATAAGAAAAAATATAACTGTCATAATATAATGATAGTTATATTGTATTACAATCACAATATGATGTACAGGCAGTGGCGAGCTATGGAAATTTTAACAAAGGGTTCGCATTTTATCTTATAAAAACAGAATATCAAATTCTAATTAAAGGTTTTACTCTCCCACTTAAAATAACAGCATTAACTGCAGTATAGTTAAAAAAACTCTTTATTATCAACCTTGTACTAACGTTTTCGGTGCATCTACACCCTCTTCAGGCACACTTCTAGTACAAGGTTGATGAGAGTATTTTTTAACTATACTGCAGTTAGTGCTGTTATTTTAAGTGTGAGATTTAGAAAGTTTGAGCAGTTTGATAGTGAACATTAATCTGTAAAAGGTTTTACTTTTTATAAAAATAGAAAATACAAATAATTGTGCATGCACAAGAAAACATTTTAAAATAAAAAAATTTTTTTTTAATTTAAAAAAAATAAAATCACAAAATATTACAGAAATTATATAAAATAATGAGTAAATTTAATTATGCAGCACAAATTTTATTGTCAGAAGCTGCCACACATTATTTTCTTCTTTCATGTCATTTGATTTTATAGGAGGTTCTAAGGCTGAGCAATGATTTTTTTAAAAAGTTTTTACATAAGATTTAGGATTAAATAATGTCAGAAGCTGCCACACATTATTTTCTTCTTTCATGTCATTTTGATTTTATAGGTGGTTCTAAGGCTGAGCAATGATTTTTTTAAAAAGTTTTTACATAAGATTTAGGATTAAATTCTCTTAAAAGTTTCCCATTTAAGGAGATTGTCATTAAATCTGAAATATGTTGTACAATCAAAGATCTTGTTGTAGAAATATTGTTCATTGAACTGAAAGTTCGTCCAGCATCAGCACTACTAATAGCGATAATCTCCATAATGACTAAGTAAAATGGAAATATTTGTTTGCTTGTTTAATTATGGAATAAACAAACAAACAAACAAATAAGCAAAAAGAACAAGGCCCTCGCAAATTGGAGACATTTAACAAAGGGTTCAGGTGAGCTCACCACAGGTGCATAATAATGTTATTACAACATGCAATAACATTACTGTCAAGAATTAATTGTTATTAGTTATTGAAAGTAATGTTAATTATTATTATTATTAGTATCATAACCATTTCTATCTAATATCATATAAAATTATAGCTTTGCATTGATTATAATGATTTTGAAAACTATTTTGCATATCAAATTTTTATGTAAAGTCAAATTTGAGATATAGTACTTTATTCCAAATTTTACTGGTGGTGATAATATAAGTTTGTTTTTAATGTTCTATTTATCACAGTACTTGATTCAGATTAGCCAAGTTGTGTATATAATTATGTATATATTTATATGATATATAAGAGAATGTAGTAAATTATATACAATCATACCTCGACTTACGTCATTTTCGACTTTTTCATCGATTTTTTTTTTTTTTGTTAATAGAAAAAAATAAAAGTAGTCTGAAGGCTGGGTCTCTCAGGCGCAGGACGTAACTACGGGTGGGCCATGGCCCTTGTGCTGGCCCACCCTGAATATATAACCCGAAACGTAAAATTGAAAACTGCAAGAATTCAGCTTCACATAACCCAAGAAGCCTTGAGGTTTGTAAAAATGAAAATTTACAATCGAATACATTAAATACCTCATAATACTGCAAGAGTTCAACTCCACATAACCCAAGATGCCTTGAGTTTTGTAAAAGTTTAACTTCACATAACCCAAGAAGCCTTGAGGTTTGTAAAAATGAAAATTTACAATCGAATACATTAAATACCTCATAATAACACCTTGAATTTTGTAAAAATGAAAATTTACAACCGAATACATTAAACACCTCATAATCCAAGACGCTTTGTATTCCGTAAAAATTAAAATAAAAAACCACAAGTATAATTTAAGCCCACATAAAAATCTTTATTTACGTCCTTTGCACATTTTACGCAGTACTTACTTAATGCGATTAACTGGAAAGAATAAATAAAAGTTTCAAAATGCTGGTAAATATAAGTATTTATTTGATATCAGCTCAATACAAAATTATGCGGTGATTTTTACTTAATGATGCAAAAACGATCGATTACTTTGTCCAAATCGAGAGCTTTTGCGATTTTTCGCGAAACGATCGAAAGCTTTTGCGATTTTTCTCTCGATAAACATGATTACTAAATTGCTTAGCCGATCATCAAGCATTCTGTTACGTAAATACGATTTAATAAAGCGCATATAGGAGAATGTTCTTTCACATAGGTGTGGCCCACTCCAAAAAAAAGCTGGTTACGTTACTGCTCAGGCGTAAAACGCGATGTAAATAGCGCTGAAGATGTCACTTCCTGTATATTGCTAGACGCTGCGTCTTTACGTCGAAGTTCACTCTTGTTTAACTTTCTATGCTGCATACAAGAGAGTGTTGACCACATAAAAAAGAATAAAATAATGATTAAAATATTCAAAATAATTTATAGAATTATTTAGAAGCTTAAAAATGTTATTAATGACCTTACAGGTTATTTATAAGGGGTCTAGGTCGTATTTTAAAGAGTTTATTCGACTTACGTCGCGAGTCATTGAACGAATTAAGGACGTAAGGTGAAGTATGACTGCATATAATTTGTTACATGATCTTCAATTATAATTATCATTGAAGAGTATATAACAATTCTTTTTTATTCAAAATTAGCATATTTAGAGATATTTGAAGTTCAAATTTCGAAAATGTGCAGTGAAAATTAATAATTCAGTAGAAATTATGGAATCAGTTTGGAATTTTCTATCGTACAGTATGTATAATCGTTGGTAATTTTGAACACGATTTTTCAGTAGCGCAATACTATAAATGAAAGTTAGGCTCCTTAATTGCCAAAACTCTCAATATTCAGTGAATTTTTTTTTTTAAATAATATCGAATAAACGGGATTTATTATTTATGAAAAAGATAATTTAGTTTTCATTTCCACCAACAATTTATAAAAGTACAAATAAGCAAAGTTATGATTTATAACATAACTTCTATATAAGAAATTAGCTACTAGAAAAATAATCATAAAAAACCCAATTAATGGAGTATGAGGAAGCAGAAAATGTCTCCTGATATTGTTACATCTGTAGTAAAAAGCTGTAAATCTGATTATTATTATTTTTATAAAATATTGAGAGATGTGGATCATTTTAAACTTCTCTAAAATATAAGTTGTCCCAAATTGCCGTCTATCTCGAAAGCTAATGGGAATACAGGATAATGAGGTTAAGACAACAAAGCTTCATTTCAAAGTAAATGCTACACAAAAGTAGGGATGTTCAGTGAGTAATCTCCACATGGTGACCTTGGATAGTTCTACAGAACTCAAAGCGATACAACATTGAACACAGAAAGAATGGGTTTTTGTGGTAACATGCAAGATCGAAGGCATGAAATGCACGGAAATTACAGTTTTGAGAAGAAATTTCGTAAGGAATGTTCAACAGACCAGGCTAGCCATGAATTAGAGATGAAATTTCAACGAACGCTGCTTCGCTTAGGGCTCTGTAGAGATACCGACAGTGGCCACGTGAAGACTGCTCACTGATCATCCCTACTTTTGTGTGGTACTTACTTTGAAATAAAGCTATTTTGTTGTCTTAATCCCGTTTTCTTGTATTCCCATTAGTTTTCGAGATAGATAGTAACTTTTGGGACATTCTGCATATATCAATAGATCTCACCAAAAACAAAAATGTGAAAAAATGGGCCAAGTTCTGTTCTATCAGTTTGTTTGGCCACCAAAAGAGTAGAGATCTAAAACAGGTGCCAACTTCCATTCCAACCCCAATGTCGAAAAATGAGATTAAAATACTGAAATAAATTCATTATAGTGTCACTTTCAGGTTTTTACTTGGCAAGTTTTTGAGTTATATTTAAATTATTACCCAGCTATCATAGATGTTAAAACTTGCCAAGTAAAATCCTGAAGATGTGACACTGTATTGAATTTATTTCAGTATTTTAATCTCATTTTTCGACATTGGGGTTGGAATGGAAGTTGGCACCTGTTTTAGATCTCTACTCTTTTGGTGGCCAAACAAACTGGTAGAATAGAACTTGGTTATTTTTTACATTTATGTTTTTGGGAGATATCAATACTTTTTGTTAAGTTGTTATTTTGAATACAGTAAATAAATAATAAACTATGATAGGTAAATAATTCTTCGCGCGATAACATTTTTTTCCTTTTAACCAATGTTTATGAATTAGCCGTTTCGTATTAATAGTGTTTTAATACAGATAATAAAGTATGTTTTCGGCCAAAACCACGAAAATGTTTCGTAATAACCGATATATTCATTATATTCACCAATATATTCATTAAAAAAAGATTGCTTCATTATATTAAACAAACACAGTAAATAAATAATAAACTATGATAGCTAAATAATTCTTCGCGCGATAACATTTTTTTCCTTTTAACCAATGTTTATGAATTAGCCGTTTCGTATTAATAGTGTTTTAATACAGATAATAAAGTATGTTTTCGGCCAAAACCACGAAAATGTTTCGTAATAACCTCTTTGGCCAGAACCACGAAAATATTTCGTAATAACCGATATATTCATTATATTCACCAATATATTCATTAAAAAAAGATTGCTATATAGGCGACGCGCTCAATCGCTTGGGGTAAAGCAAATAAATCACAAAATAATTGAAAAATTGGCATTTTCAGAATTTTTCCTTTACTTTGTACCGACGCGACGCGCTCAATCGCTTGGGGTGAAGCAAATAAGTCACAAAATAATTGAAAAATTTGCATTTTCAGAATTTTTCCTTTACTTTGTATCCTAAGACCTATACTTGTGCTAAACTTCTGTGTCTACGGGAAGCACTATATAATTTTGATGAGTGAGTCAGTGCCCAAATTTGCGATTTTTTGGGGCCTATATTTCCCAGGCACTTTGATATTTAAGCTTGAAATTTTTACCGGTTCGTGAGGGAATAAAGCTTAACAACATATAAAATTTTCGTTTTACTAGTTTAATCGGAAGCGAAGTTATGGAGATGGCAAATATGGGTTAAAGGCTGTGACACACTGAACGCGAAGCAACGATGGTAGAAAAATTTGCATCCTTCGCTTCGCGTTGCAGTCTGCCGTTGCCTGTCTACATTGCAATTGAGTTACTTCTCGTGTTTCGTAGATTTGCCGCTAGAGGTCGTTTGCGGAGTATGGTTGATTTGTTATTAAAAAGAAGTGGTTGTATATTTTCAATATTCTTTTAATTTCATATGATCTTTTTTGTACTTCTAAAAACAAATTCTATATCTGAATCCCAACAACACTGTTGAACTTTCGCATTTTCAAGTATATAAAACATTCGTTTCTATTGATTGCTTCCTTCGCAGCTTGCCGTACCGTATTGTTCGCGCGTGGTGATTGGTCAAAGTTCAACTTTTTCATCATCTTTCGCGCGTTAACTCGAGCAGCCGCACGAGAAAAGCTAGTCCAAGGCACACTACGCGCGAAGTTGCTTTCTTATGCTTCGTTTCTCGTCGCGTTCAGTGTATCACAGCCTTGACGCGTTAAACTTTTCTTACGTTGAGTTAGCCTCGTTATCGTATATACTTTTTGACCGGTCCGTTAGGCCCCGCGCCCACATGCAATTATCAGTCGGTTAACTATTTAATTGCAGGAGTGAGAACAAATGATTCCTATGAAACTGCGCCCACTAGCAACTCTTTCGTTGGCGGATTAAATAATAGGGAGTTTCCTTACGGACGGCCATTAAACATGGCCGTCCGTAAGGAAGTTTTAAAAGGAGCCTTCAAATATTTGGATGATTCATGGGATCCGGGCCAGGCCCCCGTCGATCCCCGTCCTCCACAATTCGGCTGACCCCTCCGCAGGGGTAAGCAACCTGTGGAAGGGCTTGTTTCGCCCCGCCACTTAGTACTCTTACTCGTCGATCCCCGTCCTCCACAATCCGGCTGACCCCTCCGCAGGGGTGGGAAACCTGTCGAAGGGCTTGTTTCGCCCCGCCACTTAGTACTCTTACTGAGTACCCCGTCCTCCACAATCCGGCTGACCCCTCCGCAGGGGTGGGCAGCCTGTGTGGAAGGGCTTCTTCTTTCTTCTTCTTTATTGTGGAGTGTGGAAGGGCTTGTTTCGCCCCGCCTCTTAGTATTCTTACTGAGTGGAAAGTAGCGTCATCTGTTGACCAAAAAAAATATATTTGGATGATGCATTTTTTTCTGAAAATTCCAATGAAGAAATAGAACACTGCATAATTCTAAATAATTAACTAGCCTTAATTTTATTTAATAAATTTTCCGTTAGAGTATAGGATACTCGAATTCTGAAATGATTAATAGTAAAATATATCCAATAAATAGATTTTAAGGAAATTTTTCGATAAAAATAACTTATATTTTACTGTATATTGTATCACATGCGACATTATCCATTTTTCGTCTCCTTGTATACCACAATTTACACACATGTGTTATACTGGGGGCCGCCATGTTTTTCGCATAGTAAACTTGCTATTGTCCGTCCACGAAAGTCGCGCCTAGGTAAGGTGGATGAGTCCAAATGCGAAAGGGAGAGTCGCAGTCGGTATAATGATGGGTGGGAATGGTTTCGGTTTATATTAAGTTCTGTTAAATATACAGTATACTATTTTCAATGTCGAAACTAATCATTTAGCATTCGACATTACAATTCTGTTAGATATACTATTTCCAACATCAAAACTAATCATTTAGCATTCGACATTACAATAATTCCATTCAACTTCAGTTATATCTTGCGTTTGAAAACATCCATGTGCGATTCTATTCAATTTCAGTTATCTTGTGTTTGAAAACATCCATGTGCGAAACAGCCATCCCTATTTTATCACTGGACTCGTTCAGTTAGCGCACGCGTATTTGCGCCGATGGTCGCGGCTAAGCTGGACGGACAGTACTACTATCGTTAGCTTCGTTAGACTTTCGTGCGATACGTCACAACTATGGAGCATGCGGAGTGCATAATAAAACTACTTTTTGACCGCTTCGTTAAAAACAAGCTTAACGCGTTAGACTTTTGGAACACGCCCTTTATTTTCAATTTTATCTAGAAAAGATGATTATGTAGGTGTGAGTACATTTTTATACATAGAATGATCGATTAATACATAAAGATGATAAAATTAATTAAAATCAACGTTGATTCTGTTAGAGTTCGTTTATTAAATGTCAGAAAAGTAGAAATATATTTCCAATTTCATAAAACTGTTTTTGAGAAAAATCACGATGGGTCTTATATTTTTATGGAAATAATTCATTTATATTCTATATTATGCACGTGCAATAAACTGGATTTCCATAACTCCGATTTAAATGAAAAATTAACATTAAACAATTCCAGCTTGCTTAATTAAATTACCGTGTTATCATTCACACATGAGTATTGTTCCTGAAGAACGCGCACACGTGTGGAATGGTAAAGATATCACCTAGTTTTAATGATTTAGTAGATGTAGGTAGAGGAATGATTTAAAATTTAATCAAATTTAAAAAATTGATTTCATTACGGTTATATTTTCTGACATAAATCAATAGTACACAAGTTTATCAAAAATTATTCGCAAAATATCGTCAGCCGGATGGCCGCGTGGTAAAGCTGTGGCTTACCATCCTGAACAGAGTTCAAATCCCGGGTCCCACACCTCCAGTTTTTCAGGAGGGGTCCGGGCCCGATCCGTTTAACCCCATCCTTCAACCATCCGAATGACCCCATCATGGGTGCTGGCCAGCTTGTGATGGGCTCTGTAAGTGGTAGCCGCCAGATACAGAATATCCCATGATGATATGGCGACTTAATCAAACTAATCTAATCTAATTAACCACAGTTTAAACAAAGCAAAATGCAAACAGAATACAAATGTATGAATATTTTTATATACAGGAATACCCCGAGTTACGGCGCTTCGGACTTACGTACATTCTGAATTTCCACCGCTTTTAATTGCATGACCAGTTATTCCTTGTAATTGTGCATGTTTATTACGCGGTTTCGTAGTAGCATTTGTAAGTCGTTCTATTAATTCTTTTGAAATCAAAGTGACTCTTGACCCTGTGTCTACCAATAATGGACACTGTTGATTTTCGACTTCGCAATTTATTACTGGATCTTCCAGATAATTTCCTTCGTTTCGCGTATTATTTAATATTATTTTATCCTGTTTTTCTATTTTATCTATTTTAAAATTTTGATTTTGCTTATTATTGGCTAAGTTTTTCTTTTTTAACCTTTGCTTTGGATCCGTGTACAGATACTGTTGATTTTCGACTTCGCAATTTATTACTGGATCTTCGAGATAATTTCCTTCGTTTCGCGTATTATTTAATATTATTTTATGCTGTTTTTCTATTTTATCTATTTTAAAATTTTTATTTTGCTTATTATTGGCTAAGTTTTTCTTTTTTAACCTTTGCTTTGGATCCGTGTACACCGCCGACCTAGTTTGTATAAAACCCTCCCGCCTTAATGAGCGGCAGGGGAACCTTCCCCGTTTTTTGGAGTGATCTGTTTGTTTCCATTTTAACTTCCAACATTTTCATTTCGCCTGGAGGGAAAACGAGCTCTGCATGTAGCAGGAAAATGGCCCTCGTTTTTACAGTAATAACAAACTACACCCGGTCTTAAAGGTTCAGTTATTCTAGGATTAAAATATCTCGGACGATGTGGTTCCCTAAATTCTAATAATGGATCAGGTCGATATGCTGCAGTGTCTTGTCTAAATGGCATTCTATAATGTATTTTAGGCATTGTGCTATTAATCCTATCATTATTATAACAACGTTTCTCTAGCGAAAATTCGGTGTGTCTGGGTCCGTGCAGCTCAAAGCCGACACTATTGTGCTGAATTTGCGGCGTTTCATATCGGTTAGGTAACGATTTTTGATTTCTAAGAGATAGCGGATTTTTGTGTTTAATTTCTGCCGAAAAACTACTTCTAGGTGGAATCGCGTTATTGCTTGAAGGACAAGGAGATGCTGATTTTTGAGTCTGACTAATCGCATTGCAAATCGCGTTTGTTTGCGACTCTATCATTCGCTCCATTTTATCTTCCATAAATCGACTTTTTTCTTGAGATTGTTCGAGCTTTGTTTGTAACTGATCTACTGTATTTCTTAATTCTTCCATTTCAATGTCTACTGCGCTAATGTAATATTTTGGTTTTTCCATTAATTTCTCGACCATTTCTTCATGTGTAGCGATCGAGACTGCCTCCTCGAATGAGCTTGGGTCCTTAGATAAAACGGACCTTCGAAGAGTAGGAATTAAACCAGAAATGAACTGCAATTTTAACTTATCATCTAACTCGGTCTGTAAACAATTCTCAATAAGTTGCCTATCCCTATCATTATTCGCTGTGGTGACTGGATTTATTCCAGAAATTAAACTCTGCAAGCGAACAGCATATGCTTGCACGTCTTCGACTTTTTCTTCCATACACCTATGAAATTTTTCAATTTTTATCGATGGAGGTTCCGTATCGAATCTGGCTATCATTGCTTGTTTAAAATCTTCATAATTAGTTATATTTTTAGTTTTTATATTATTATATGCAAAGTCCATAGCTATTCCAGATAATTTAATTTTTGCAACTCTCAAACGCTCTGCGGAACGAAAGGCCACCGTCGCAGTGTGATCTATTCCGACTCATTGAGTACACTGCAAGCACTTATCTAGTGGAAGCTATCCTCACATCCACTTGTTTCAACTGTTCGCAAGCTTCTATCTGGTTTGTCATCTCTGGAATACATTATCAAGTTCTGCTGGGTTCCGGGACACGTTGGAATCAGAGGGTATGAACTGGCTGACGTCGCTGCCAAGTCGCCCACTCCGAACAACATCCATCCCTTGTCAGTCCCTTACATGGATTTAAAACCCGTTATTAACCTTCACCTCCTTGTGCGAGCGCTATTTTGAATAATTTGGTGGACCCCACGTTTTTTTTTTCACAACCCCACTTCTTACGCCAATTTGTGGGGACGGGGTCTATTTAAAATATATGAACTTCCAACCCCTTCACCTCCTTGTGCGAGCGCCATTGTGAATTAAAATATAAAATCAAATAAAAAACATTTTGAATAATTTGGTGGACCCCACGTTTTTTTTTCACAACCCCACTTCTTACGCCAATTTGTGGGGACGGGGTCTATTTAAAATTATCAATCAATTTATCGTTTGTCCTGACACCAGGTGTGAAGATTGATCGCGCTCACACCAAACGCGAATTTTTGGATTTTTCTGGCCGAAAATAACTTTAATATAGGTGCATGGGTAAGTGGAGCTCAGGGTCCGAAGGATTAGAAGTTCATTGAAAAAAAAAACTTTTTATCATAAAAATTAACAACAATAAAAGTTTATTAAACTAAATAAAAGAATTTCGAACATTTATGGAAAATTGATTACCAATACAATCATAAAGTTAAAACAGACACAAAAATATATATAAAGGAGAGAAAGCGAAATTGTTCTAACAAACTAGCGAATTCTTAACTTAAACCAAAGCTTTCATTTAAAAAGAATAAAGGGAAGGGCCATAATCTTGATCAACCATCGTAAACATACCGTGAGAGAGCGAGTTTTTTCTGTTTTTTTTCTTTCGAATTCTTTCTTCTTTCAAATTATTTCTTCTTTTTAATTCATTCAGAACTTAAACGATAGGCACAGAATAATCTTGATCAACCATCGTAAACATACCTTGAGAGAGAGAGTTTTGTCTGTTTTTCTTCTTTCAAATTATTTCTTCTTCTTTTTAATTCATTCAGAACTTAAACGATAGGCACAGACGAACGTAGACAACTTCAGGCAAGCATGAAAGAAAAGGGAAGTGTCCGACGAGCAGAACTGTCGGAAAGTGCAACGAGAAGTGTGTGTCCAACGAGCAGGACTGAAGGAAAGTCTGTCGAAAAGACTCTGCTGGCGTCTTTCTTCCTGAGCCGGCCAATCACATCAATGGAGAGAGAGGTCCGAATGACGAGAAGTGTGTGTCCAACGAGCAGGACTGAGGGAAAGTCTGTCGAAAAGACTCTCTGCTGGCGTCTTTCTTCCTGAGCCGGCCAATCACATCAATGGAGTCTTGCTCTTATGGCAGAATATGTCGGATGAGCAAACTAATAATAATGTGGGGACGGGGTCTATTTAAAATTATCAATCAATTTATCGTTTGTCCTGACACCAGGTGTGAAGATTGATCGCGCTCACACCAAACGCGAAATTTTAGATTTTTCTGGCCGAAAATAACTTTAATATAGGTGCATGGGTAAGTGGAGCTCAGGGTCCGAAGGATTAGAAGTTCATTGAAAAAAAAACTTATCATAAAAATTAACAACAATAAAAGTTTATTAAACTAAATAAAAGAATTTCGAACATTTATGGAAAATTGATTACCAATACAATCATAAAGTTAAAACAGACACAAAAATATATATAAAGGAGAGAAAGCGAAATTGTTCTAACAAACTAGCGAATTCTTAACTTAAACCAAAGCTTTCATTTAAAAAGAATAAAGGGAGGGGCCATAATCTTGATCAACCATCGTAAACATACCTTGAGAGAGAGAGTTTTGTCTGTTTTTCTTCTTTCAAATTATTTCTTCTTCTTAATTCATTCAGAACTTAAACGATAGGCACAGACGAACGTAGACAACTTCAGGCAAGCATGAAAGAAAAGGGAAGTGTCCGACGAGCAGAACTGTCGGAAAGTGCGACGAGAAGTGTGTGTCCAACGAGCAGGACTGAAGGAAAGTGTCGAAAGGTGAGTCGAAAAGACTCATAGAGTAAGAAGGTTAAGAGAGAACATTCCGTATACCTTCAATGGTAAATTTGGGCGATGACGTGGCTGTTGGAGAACCAATCAGCAATCGTTTTATTTTAGCTGCGTTTGAGGCGCTGCATGTCTGTCGTGACGTAAGTTATGACATGTAATAATATACAAATTAGATTAGCCAATGAGGGGAACTACGTATTTCCTGTAGAATTAAACCAACGATAGAAAACTACGTCTTCCCTTTTTTATTAGTTTTCTCATTTAATTATCATAGAAAAACATTGGAAATGAAACTGAAAATAATTTATTTCGCATTTTTAAATTATACTTTATAGAATAATTAGTATTTGAAATGTTTAACATAATTCTAAATTAATTCAGGATCAACGTTAATATTTTTATTTTTCTTTATTATTCATTTTGCAACTTATTTGCTTTTAATGGAGTTCATAACATTCATTGTATAGTACTTGCACATACAAATTAATTTTGTATAGTATTTTACTTTTATTAAATCTTCAATATTTCTTTTTAAAACAAATATAATTAGTAAAAATAACAAAAATAACTATTTAAAAATTTCCTTAAAAAAATAGCAATTATTTATTAAGTGTAGTTAACAATTCACTAATCATACATATTGCATAAATTTATATTTACAAGATATAGATATATCTTGAACAGAAAAATTTACATAATATATCAGTTTTACATTACATTGGACAAATACCAAGGTAGATGTTACAAAAATCCTTAATGAATCAGAAACAGGATACATATTAAAATTAGATTTAAAATACCCCGAAAAATTACATGATTATCATTCAGATCTACCATTAACTCCTGAAAATAGAATTCCAGATGGATCCAAACAATCCAAATTATTGACAACTTTATATGATAAAGATATTATCTACTCTTGTTCTGCTTAGGAATTATTGATAGTCCCATTGATCATTCATAAAAAGTTTAAAAGTTGCTATAACAACAGATTATAAAATGTCCCACGAACAGGAGAGAGGAGGTCGTCTTGGGAAGACTACGTATTAGGCACAGCCGGCTCATACATAGATATCCTTTAATTGGTGAAGACCGGCCTGAATGTGATCGTTGTCATCGTGCAATGAATTTTAGAGGAATAACGTGCCAGATAATTGTTTCTTAATACTCTAGACCATCTCCATAAAGATCTATCAGTAAATCCTCCTCCAATATATGTTTTTAACAATTCAATTAGGCGAAAATATTGAGCTGAGTATTTGGATGCCCATAATTGATCAATTAGTTCGCCTCTAATACTATTGTACTTATAAGTTGCTTGGAGATAAACAGATGCCATATAAAACCCTGTATAACATGTTGTTATTAGTACTCCATACTGGAGCACTGCTCTATCCTCGTCGTTGTTCCCCTGAGTTTGATGTGTCATTTCATAATATGTTCCTAAAATTTGAACCATTATGGTGGTGACTCCTGCTTTCCCAGGCCCAAATACTTTTTTCAATGAGGTAATTGTGGTTTGATTGTGAGAGATCCATGTTGTATGTACAGCTTTATGATAAAATTCACCATACCGGAGGAGGAAATTTGATTTAAGATTCTCGATGGCCGTGGCTTCAAGACAGTTTATTAACCTGAGAGTACATAAAGCAAGGAAGCTTGCACAAGCAGCTTGCGTTTCGGCATCCTGCTCGAATGTCCACCTAAAATACTGACACAACTCTGAACCAATGGGTACAGTTGTTTCTCTGTTTTGTAGGTAAAGTACAAGCAGCTTGCGTTTCGGCATCCTGCTCCAATGTCCACTTAAAATACTGACACAACTCTGAACCAATGGGTACAGTTGTTTCTCTGTTTTGTAGGTAAAAAATAAATGCAGTTAGAGGTTTACTGAGCTTTTTTACTTCGGTGAACTCCGCTTCTTTTGGTTGGATGGGGATTTGGTGGGTGCTTGCGTCTGTGTCTTCAGGTGTTTTGAGTTGTACTGCATCCGTAATCGTGTCCCAGGTGATGTCATCGGTGGGTGTAAATCCATGAACGTAGGTTGGAAGTTCTTCAGGTAGATGTTGTACCATATAATTATATTGGGATGTCCAATTGATCTTCAGTCTGTCAACAACTGGAATTCTTTCTGTAATTAATGCTCCTAGACCATCAACTAACAGTAAATGAGCAGGATTGTCAGTTCTACGATTTCTTGCTAGAATAATGGTTAGCATTGGAAGATTATCAACATAAACCCCCAACAGTCCAGCTATCCATAATATATGTAACATAATTATTTCACTGGTGTCTAGAATAGGACAATGATGTACAGGTAAGATACTCAACTGTTGATCTCTCCATGAGATTGTCTCCTCAGTTCCAATTTCATGTTGTGTTAACTTACAAAGTCGCGGATTTTGAACGAATGCAATTCTATAAATTATAACTACGCTTAACGGTCTACTATGTAACATAATTATTTCACTGGTGTCTAGAATAAGACAATGATGTACAGGTAAGATACTCAACTGTTGGTCTCTCCATGATATTGTCTCCTCAGTTCCAATTTCATCTTGTGTTAACTTGCAAAGTCGCGGATTTTGAACGAATGCAATTCTATAAATTATAACTACGCTTAACGGTCTAGCGATTCAGAAAAAGACCTGAACTCAGGCCGAACTCTGGAATTTGCAAAGTTCTAACTTAATACTAATCAAACAGCATCTCAATCGGCTTGTCGACTGCGTCGGTCTTTGATACGGATGACTTACAATGTAAGTATTATGTAGATAAGAGGACACCATTAACCGGGATAGCTCTTCCGGGATACGGTACGTGATTGCCAACGACGGAGGCGGAGAACGTGGGAAGTAAGTTAACTAACGAAATATAATATGTTAGCATATAAGAAAATAACGCTAAAATAATACAGAGTATAATAAACTTTGACCTGTCCTATTTTTATTTAACTTCCTCACAACGTTTACCCTTCAACGCCAAAATTTTTCGAGGATTTTTCTGCACGGTAGGTAGGCCAGTTTTATCAACGTTGAATATATGCTGAGCATCATTAATATCGTACTTGTCCATAGTATTCTGAAGTTTATCAAAAAAGCCTTTAACTTTAGCCTGATTAAATCCGGTAGCTCTGTTTAATGAAGTAGCTCTCGGTTGTCGTAGGCTCAGTATCGGATGACGTTTCATGAAACCATAATACCACTTATCTCCTGCAATTTGCGTTTTTCGATTAAATCTGTTTTAAATTGTTTCGCTTAGCTAATTGAAATGCCAATCGCCTGATATCTACTGGAGTGACACCAAACAATGATCTTTCTAGTTCGAGAATGTTCATAAAGCTCCGTCTCTAATTCGACTGGAAGATCTCCTTTGGACCCAATTATCTGAATTTCTTCTTTGGCTTTTTTATTACTTCCATCTAATCTTCGTTTCAGCGTTGCTTTTGGAACTCCATACATTCGACTTGCTTAATTCAAGCCAACCTTCTTTCTTACAGCTTCTAATGCCAATGACATGCTGGTCTCATTCCGCGCATAATACTTCCCTCTCTTTGCCATTCTGGAGTGATAAAACACACATTTACAACCGTTCCCATTATTGGACTAGTCCAATGATAGAGGTTACTTGGTGGTTTATTGATAGCAACTACAGACTTTAGGTTTTTTGTAAATCTGGTTTATATGACACTGTTTATCTAACAAACATTATCAAGGATTCACATAGCAAAGCATTTATTTATTGTACTACGACTTTAGGTTTTTTTGTAAATCTGGTTTATAGGACAAACTGTTTATCTAACAAACATTATCAAGGATTCACATAGCAAAGCATTTATTTATTGTACTAAAAGGTATAGTTACATCTAATAAATATATGTATACACTTGCATTCGTTTTGCTGGAACGTCGTTGCTACTTTGTGAGCATTAGCAACAGTTACGCTCGTTCTCGTGGACGCCGACGAGACTAAAAAAAACAGGGATCGCACCAATCTTTCTAGGGCTGGCTTCGTGATGTCACTAACGTTTTCTAACGACTTTCGTTTTTTTAATATTTAAGCAGTGCAATGAAAGCGCCGGTACATTGATCGCAAACTTCCCTTACATTCAAATTATTAGCATTCATTGTTATATTTCTCTTTTCTTTATTGTGGATGGTGCGAATGTGTCGGTCCGTACAAGAGAAATTACCCGAAGATCCAGAAATTTTGGGGAATTTCTCCTGTAGGAAACCCGAAAGATCCAGAGGTTCTTTGGCGTCTTTCTTGTTATCCAGGGGATCTTTCTTGTTATTTAATTCTATTTCATCCATTTCTTCAAGATTTCCAATTCGAGATACAGCTGTAACGAAAGAGAAAGGAAATCATAAATTATTTAAATCTTTTTCGGATAGAAATTTTCAACACAGTATTCTGATTTTTTTCCTTTTCCCTTTACCTCTTTTCCTTTTTCCTTTACTCGAATATCCAGAGGTTCTTATGTTCACATAAAATCTTTTCCTAGAACCAAACCGTATAAAAAATTCTCATTTACAAAATATTATTCACGGAATTTACTTTATTATACAATTTTTTCGGAATATCCGTTTCCTCGGGCAAATGCTATAATTATTGGCAATTGAGAACGCTTTAATACAATTTTCGTATGATTATATAGATTCACGATCTAGTTAAAACAGAAGTATTCGTATTGGACGCAACGTCAAACAACATTTAGCCACGTCGTTACAGTCTAATCACTAAGCCTATCAATGGTTAAAATTAAATTATCGTACATAAACTTCCAAAAACTTTTATCAAAATATAGCATCTAAGTAAAAATATAATAAATTTTAAAAGAAAAAACATAACTATGATCAATTTCACTGGAATACTAACATTCCATATCTATTCACTGAAATTAGATTTTTCATTCACTACTGTTTTCAGTCTGTACAAGTGCAAGGATTAAATTAAACTACTACATATTGTCAATTTTAATCGTTCTATCCTTCGCGGCATCTGCCTTGCACTGTTACCTCTTTTTTCCAAAACGTTCTTAATATTAATCACTTCAATTTATTATTATATGATGAATGGATCAATGAATGATATTTTCTTGAGGTTAAATTTACCTGAAGAACTATAATTTTAAGTTTTTCTTAGTGTTGTTGTTGTAGAAAACAGTTAATGAGCATTAATTTGGTTATAGCATAAAATCAGTTTCACTGGAATAATAACATTCCATATCTGTTCACTGAAATTATATTTTTTATTAACAATACAGTTCTCAGTGTTATACAAGTGCAACGGAATGAATTAAACTACTTTTTCGTTAAGGAAAAATTATTTTATTTTTACAGTTCACAAAAAATTAGTAAAATAAACGTTTATCTTACAACTTGTAGTTTTAGCAATAGAATTTTATCAAAAATTCACTGCTGTTTGTAATATGCATTTTGGCCCTTATCTTCAGTTACATGCGTGAATTTCCGAAACATTAAACAGTTCTGTAACAAACTTTAATTATTGCAATACCCTTTACTTTTATCAAACATCAAAAATACCTAAATATACACCTTTAAAGTAAATTCAATAGCTTTATAATTAAATGCAATTACTTGTTGCTTTGTTTTAATGTGGTTTCTTCAAAAATTGCAGATATGAAAATATGGCCATTTGCTTCCAACTCCAGGAACAGAACCACTTGGCTGTTTCAATTGGTTCAGTTCTCTGCAATATGTATCTCAAATATTTCTATTTCTGTTTTGTAGATGAAATTATTCATTAACATTATGAAATTAGTTAAATATAATACAATTCACAGTAGTATTTTTGTTATAAACTTAACATTTGTATTGCAGTATTTGTTATGTAAGTTAAATAATCACTTTTTGAATTGATGAAAAGTGATTATTAAGCCTATGATCAAAAACTAAAATTCAAGTTTTCCAAAAAATAGCTCAAATTTATCAAACTACACAATGTTATGTCAATTTTTTATTAATCAGAAAAATATTTTTACAAATGAATATATCATTATAGGAAATTTTATTTTTTGGAATTAATCTGTTTAAACAGGATGCAGGTATAACTATATATGACTATACATGTAGGGTGTGTCTAACAATTCTTCCATGGATGTACGAATTGTTCGATCGCGCTAAACTTGTTCAAATATGACAAACGCTTGCGTCTAATGATGGGTATTGTTTTTGCTTCTGCGTTCAGTGTCTTTAAGAGAAAAAAATTCAAGTGGGGAAAGAATTATTCAAGATTCCATGGCGAAGAAAAGTTTTCTCAGAAGATCCAACTAGTAAATCTACTTTTTCTTTGCGAATACTTTTATGCAATCGTTTCTGCATTACTTATAATTGATTTAAACTATTATCCAAAGATTGAAAACCTAAGTAAATCATCTCCAGTTTCGATAACTTGTAGTACCTATCTATCATTGTGGTTTCTGTTTGGTATCGGACACTTTAATTTCGTCATAGTGTTCTTCGTAAATGTTTTCTGGATGATAAACCACCGATTGAAACTTTTGCAGAAAAAATTGAACTCTATCCGAAAGAACACAACCAACCTGAAAAGAGAAGTAGAAGATATCATACGTGGCCACTACACGTTATGGGAAATGGTTCAACAAATCAATCGATTATGGAGCGATTTATTTGCTTTATTTTATTACTTTTTACTTTATATAACATGTTTAAATCTTTATTTGATCGTGTATAACGAAACTGCAGACAACATGAAAGTATCGTCTAAGATATACGCATTTGCATTAAATTTTGTTTTTTTTTAGTTTGATATGCATCATTGGTTCGTTCTTTGTTTCCATATTAACTTCTTCTGTAAGTATATATAATAATAATTTACTATAAAATACAAAATTCTATTACATTGTTCATGATTAACTCAATCAACTCGATTTACAATATTGAAATGATGTAATAATGTGTACAAATATATATATTAATCATCGTAAATTGTTGTTTCAATATAAACTAACTATTCATTTTCATAAACAACGGCTTTAGATCTGATTTGCCCAATATTTATGAAAATGATGGGCAAAGCAGATCTGGTGAAACAAAGGCCAATATAGGAAATTGTTTAAATATGTTTCCGGATGGTCGCGTGGTATAGCTATGGCTTACCACCATGGAGGATCCGGGTTCAAATCCGGTCCCACACCTCCAATATTTCAGGAACGGTCCGAGCCCAGCCCATTGAACCCCATCCTTCAACCATCCATCATGGGTGTTGGCTAACCTGTGATGGGCTCTATAAATGGCCGCCACCAGATACAGTATATCCCATGAGGATATGGCTGCTTAGTCAAAACCTAACTTTAAATGTTTTAGATATAGAGCATGACCATCTTTGAAGATAATTACCATTAAACAATGAATTAAAATGCGCATTGCATGTTTAATACTTTCGCTCTTATTAACAAAAAGCTTAATCCAAACATACTATACACATTACAGTAAAATGTTTGATAACAAGTTATAACAAGATAGCAAAAGTCTAAAATATGATATTAGTATCTTTTGAAGTTGCAAAATTAATAGACAGATTAGAGTATTATATTCTCGTTATACAAAATATATATACACAATATTTATTCCTTTCCAGATATACAGTGACTTTATATTGATTGAAAGTAATAACAGTATTATATTCTCGTTATACAATATATATATACACAATATTTATTCCTTTCCAGATATACAGTGACTTTATATTGATTGAAAGAATATCATCAGCAAATTTTACCCTGAAGTATAAATTAAAGGTAAGTAATTATTTTTAATATTTTTTTATTTACATTTTTCTCGATAAATTTTTTTTTCAGATTCTAGATTTCATGAAGAGATTTGGTAAAATGCCACTGGGAATTTCTATTGGTGGATTCTTCTTTTTGAAGAAAGATTTTCCTATTAGAGTAAGTTGATATTGTATTTTTTCTATTATAGGCATACAGTATTGTCATTTACTGAGTGATAGGGGTCAGCTGGATGGCTGCATGGTAAATCTGTAGCTTACCACACTGGAGGATCCGGGTCCCATACCTCCAGTTTTTCAGGAGGAATCCGGGCCCGATCCGTTGAATCCCTCCTTCAACCATCCGGTTGATCCCATCATGGGTGTTAGCCAGCCTGTGATGGGCTGTATAAGTGGGAGTTGCCAGATATAGAATATCCCTCGTGCGACATGGCGGCTTAACCTAACCAGTTTTTCAGAAGATGTTTGAGTTCATTCTATTGAACGCCATCCTTCAACTTTCCGGTTGGCCCATGATGGGTATTGGCCAGACTGTAATGACTCTACAAGTGGCAGCCGACAGATAAGCATATCCCTTACGCAATATGGCAGCTTAACTACACTAATCTAACCTAATCTGAATGTCAGGATAGAATAATTGCAACTTTACAGCGGCCTAAGAACCCGAAAATTGATTCATGATTCACCAATTGGAAAATCTCAAAATTTTCATGAAATTTAGAGGTCTAAATCATAGCCACCAGTCATTAAGACGATAAGTTCTTAACGTTTCGTGATGATCTGTGGAATGGTCTGCTTCTAATTGCTTATTAATAAAGATGGAATAAAAATGATAAAAAGTATGAGATTTTGTAAGTGAGATAGAATGATAATTTGATAAGCAGTAAAAACACTTATCAAAATAACAGAAAACTTTAACATAATCATAGTTTGTAACAATTTATTCCATAGCATTATACTGTAAAACATGTTTCGCTTTCGCTTTTTAGCTGAGTCTAGGCTCGATACCGCATCCCACATCTTGGCTAGGTTAAACTGGAGTTGAAATAATGAGTAGATTTTCACGAAATTTTGTAGGCATATTCTTCCAGTAAAAGTGATTTCGAACACACATTTTAAACTTACAATTACAAATCGACAACCATTAAAATTTTTGAGATGCTCTGTTAAATGTATTTTAAACTAATTAATGAATTTCTATAAAATTTATCGGGGTAATTAAATTTTAGAAGCTGTGTAATATTAACGCATTTAAAAATTGTAGGCATTTCATGTTATGAGAGGTTTTTCCTTAATAACTTGTTAACTGTTTGATTGATTCTTTTATAAAATTCAGTAGAGTTTCAGGCCATTAAAGCTAGTTTTAAAATAATAATAATAGTTATTTCTAGCTTCGAATAGAAAACTGCAGATTTCTTCAAACTTTTTACATTTCTTCCTAATAAAACTAATTTTCAGTTAAATGCCCCGATTTACAATTTCCAAAATTTGACCACATTTTCGTGGAAAAATCTGCTAAAGTTAAAATTTTTACGAAATTATTTACAAGATTTTGTAAATATGAAATTCGGTATTCTAACATATAAAAAAATTCGGTTAATATCTTACTGGGATAATTAAACAGTATATAAATATAGGAGACACTGAAAATGTTTACTAAAATAATACTGTAACCTGACGACAGCATCGGAAGCCAGCATTAAGTCTCTGGGATCCTATAGTAATCTTATTACCATAATATTATTAAATTCTCCCATAGATTCAATACTGCCTTCCGTTGCCGACGTCAGGTTATAGTAAGTGTTCGAATAATTTTTGGTGGAATTAGGCTGAACTCACACGAATCACAACAGATCCACGCCACAACCACAAAACAGTGGTTATCGTGTGGTTGGGTTGTGGCCGAAATTAACCATTCGCGAACCACTTATATGCGCAGTCAGTAAGGGACTGCGCGTATATATGCGCAATCCGTTACCGACTGCTGATTGACAGGAAGCGCTGTCGGCGGCTAGTGGTCGGTATGTCGCACTGTGTGAGTTGCGCTCAACCACTGACGACCACAATTTTGTAACTGATATCGACCACAAGTTGCGACAGCCGTTGAAACCGACTTCAGTTTATTGGTCCATCTAGATTAGATTATGCGTTTCTATATTAATATAATTATAATTCACGACCGTTCTTAAACAGACCACCGTTTTGTGGTTGTGGCGTGGTTCATGTGAGTTCAGCCTTATTGTTACTGTTGTCATATCAGAACCGGGTTTACAATAAGCTAGACAAGCTACAGCACACTTCAAGTGGCCTCATACTTCATTAAAATAATTAAATTCACATGAGCGAGCATCTTAAATTTTACAACTCTGAGATCATTATATGCATAAATTAGGCCTTAAGTCATAGCCAATGTTTTATTTGAAAGAATATGAAACTTATTGTGACTTAAATTTGTGTTATTTTTCAGATAATCCAAGCACTTTATTCTGTCTTTTCAACTCTTTTGAATCTGAAAGAAAAATCAAGGAAAACATGCGAAACAAATTATGAATCTGCCATATTCTCGCCTAACAGCACTTGGATTTAATATAAAAGTGTGTCATCAGTCAAGAGTTCACTCATTTGTTCAGTGATTTGTAGTTTTGCTATGCTCACAACTGCTACCCAGTTTAAACAGCTACTCTCAATTAGGAGTTTATTCAGAGATCAGCATTCATTATCTAAATATAGACGATAAATACGGTACTATCTGTGTGATCTTCATTATGAGATTATCCTATAATTTAATTTCATGATCATTGTTTTTCTTATGGAGTCCTAATATCAAACTAATGGAAAGAGAAACTTGGAATGGTAAATTATCTGTTCAGAAATTTATGATAATTATGTAATGTAGTATACTAATAATTATATATTATGAGGAAACCAATCCAGCCAATATGAAAACAATTCTAGAATATTTCTGTGAAGTATTCTAGAATTTCTTCTCTGCCATTAATTAATTTAAATGAATAAGTGAAACTATAGAAGATCAATAATTTAGAAAATAATTTTTACACTGTAATGGGAAATGATAGACACTGGGTCTATAGTACCTAATACGTAGACTTTATTCCGAAATATAAAATACAGGACAGGATGTAAACAGATGGAAAAATCACAATACAAACGGAGAGACGAGCACACGAGTGACAGCGCTACAAAGGAAGTCATCAATGTTGCCAACTTAGATAGAGACGAGTAGCGTTGCCACAAGTCCACCACATATACCAAGAAAATCATGTTTAGAAATATTATCTAAATGCATGTTTTTTGTCAACACGACACCACTTTCCATTCTGGAAGAATATTAAGTGGCGGGGCGAAATAAGCTTTCCACACCCCTGCGGAGGGGTCAGCCAGATTATGGAAGACGGGAAACGATGAGCCGGACCCGGACCCCATGATAAATATTTTCAACGTAGGACCCGAGACTCGAACCCGGGTCTTCCAGGGTGAAAAGCCTAAGTGTTTCCATATGGTCAATCCATCCGTATCTAAATGCATTAATAATAATAATAATGTATTTAGATATCAGACATGTTTGCAAATAAGGAGTGTTCGTCGGCCGGATTGGCAGCTTGGAAACGCTTCAGCATTCCACTCTGGAGGACCCGGGTTCAAATTCCACCCCTTGAAAATATTTATCATGCGATCCGTGCCCGGCCCGTCGATCCCTGTCCTCCACAATCCGGCTGATCCCTCCGCAGGGGTGGGAAGCCTGTGGAAGGGCTTATTTCGCCTTTTTTTCTTTCACATAGTATTCCTAGAGAATAGAATGTGGCGTCATCTGTTGCCAAAAAATGAGGAAGGTTCATCATGTGAAGTTCGATGATTCTGAATTTATCTTGAAACATATTGAAACTTTCTTAAATTGGGATTTTTTTAGATTTTGGTAAAATTTAGTTTATTTCATTCAGTAATTTAAAGTAGCCATCATTTTTCTTTCACATATTTGAGGAAAATGCTTAGCATTTTTTAAATTGATATTCATTGAAAGCTAATATCAAATTTTTGAAAGTTATTCGATTTTTGTAGTTATTAGGATGTAATAGAATGTCATACCCAAATGCTTCGGCAGAAATGACTATGATATATTGATTTTTGATCCAAGGACGTTGTTTTAAAAATACGACTCCTCCGCACGATGATAATTTATTATAGCAAATTATTTTCATATTTAAAATCGATACATGTGCGGCAAATTTCTCGTAAACATACCATAAAAGCTTTATTTGTGTACAGTTGAATTTTTATTATTCCATCCGTTTAATTAAAATTATTTATTGCAAATTTTAATTAAAATGAGAAGATCGATTTTTTTGTGAACAGATGACGCCACACTCCATTCAGGTAGAATACTATGTGGCGGGACGATTTTTTTTTTTTTTCCGCACTTGGCACTGTCGCGTTAATGTGGATTGTCGGAGTTTTCATTATGTATTATAAATATTAATGTTATCTATCGGGTCCTTCCAAGTGAAGACTTTGTTGAACTTTCATTTTTGATTTGTATTTTTAATGTTTAAATTGTATTGAACGCAACTAACACTATTTTCCACTAGTGACCTGCAACACTTTCTTCCGGTAGAAACCTTTCAACATTTTTAACTTTCCTATATCCTAATAACTTCATCCTTCATCATTCTCGAGGCTAAACCACTGAGTACAACCCACTACCCTTTTTTAATAAATAAATAAATAAATAAATAAATTGTGGAGAACGGGGATCGACGGGCAGGGCCCGGATCCCATGAAAAATATTTTCAAGGGGTGGAAACCGGGTCCTCCAGAGTAGAAAGCCGAAGCGTTTCCACGCGGCCTGAGAAGATCGATTATAGTTATAGATATGAGAAGAAGAAATGATGTATCTTTTAATCCTCGTTGCGCATTTGGTCCTCTACTTTCTGCAGGAAAGATATTTGGTTTGAAACTGATACTGCCTTGCAGTTGTGGTGATCGAAAGAAGAATTTCTGGTTTCTTCTGTATGTAAATGCCATTAAAATATTCATGTGGTCGATAGTTGTCCATAGTTTGATCATTTCGTTCGATCAAAACGCTTTATGCAGAAGTGTTTTTTGCTTTATGCAGAAGGAGCACTTCGATTAATGATAACAACCATTTATGCTTTTGCATTCAGTATCTTTAAGAGAGAGAAATTCATATGGGCAAAAAACGATGGAATATTCCATGACGAAGAAAAGTTCTTCCAGAAGATTCAACTAATCTCTGTAATTTTTCTTTTCGTATATCTATGCAGCTGTTTCATCATTACTTATTATCGTTTTAAAATATTATCCAAATATTGAAAACGTAAGCAAATCGTCTGTAATTTCGATAGCCTGCAGTACATATTATTTCTTGTTTATTCTTTTTCGTTTTGCACATCTTAATTTTCTGATACTGTTCTTCATTAGTGTTTTTTGGATGATATACTATCGATTGAAACTTTTGCAGAAAAATTTGAACTTTATCCGAAAGAATGCACCAGACATAAAAAAAGAAGTAGAAGATATCATACGTGGCCACAACACGTCATGAGAAATGGTTCAACAAATCAATCGATTATGGAGCAATTATTATCCAAATATTGAATATTAAGCAAATCGTCTGTAATTTCGATAGCCTGCAGTACATATTATTTCTTGTTTATTCTTTACGTAAGCAAATCGTCTGTAATTTCGATAGCCTGCAGTACATATTATTTCTTGTTTATTCTTTTTCGTTTTGCACATCTTAATTTTCTGATACTGTTCTTCATTAGTGTTTTTTGGATGATATACTATCGATTGAAACTTTTGCAGAAAAATTTGAACTTTATCCGAAAGAATGCACCAGACGTAAAAAAAGAAGTAGAAGATATACGTGGCCACAACACGTCATGAGAAATGGTTCAACAAATCAATCGATTATGGAGCAATTTATTTTATTTCTTTTTACTTTACATAACATGTTTATATCTCTACTTAGTGATATTTAATGAAGCTTCAGAGAACACGAAACTATCAAATTCATTACAAAAGATATATTCATTTGCATCAAGTTTTGTATTCTGTGGTTTAATATGCATTGTTGGTTCCTTCTGCACTTCTCTAATAACTTCTTCTGTATTATAAAACTCATTTAATATAAATTATTGTAAAAATGAAGTACAAAAAGGTTAGTTTAATATGCATTGTTGGTTCCTTCTGCACTTCTCTAATAACTTCTGTATTATAAAACTCATTTAATATAAATTATTGTAAAAATGAAGTACAAAAAGGTAGTCACCTAAACAGATGTTCGGCTTCCTTATAATACTTACAAACCAATGAGATTAATTGGTTCAAGCGCGAATTAGAAGTTTGCATTTCAATTTAAGTTGCAGTGCAAATCAATTTTTCTTTTTGCACTGCCACTTAAACTTTTTTTATCCATGGATAATTATTTGTAAAGTGATAAATTAATAATAATTTATATCGCACATATGACAGTTTTTTTCTTAACTTTATCTATCCTATCTGGATTGTTTCTTTGTGGAAAATCAGCCCTATTAATATTTTTCATTCACAACGAAAAGAAAGCTAAAATACAAAATAACAGATGTATAAAGTTGATACGTTCATTATTAAATGGAAATCGCTTACCTTTAGATATTTGGTTAAAACATATACTTTATACTTTTTAGGAATGTAAAAACAACGACATGCAACAACGGATAACTATTTTAAAGTAATGCAAGATAACAACGTGTTAACAGGACGGTCTGATGTTACTAGAAAAGGTCTTCCCCTTAATTGCCAGCAATAATAAACAAAGTCATAAAATAATTCAGCAACATTTGGCTGCCAGATGATCCTGAACGATATTTATTATACTGTATATCTATCATTAAAATAGTTAACTTCTACTACTACAAAATAATTTCAGATATATTTAATTGTTAACTTATTCAAAACATTGCCTAATATAGAACGTCAGAAGAACGCTATGTTAGGTTTAAATAATAGATTGAGACAAACTTATCTCTACTAATCTTAATGAATTATTGCTTTTGCATCCTCCTCAGAACTGGGCCCCTTTCCAATTTGGGCCCAGTTCTGGAGGATGCAAAAGTAATAATTCATTAACATGGCACTACTTGCACCATTGTAGCGATCCCGTTAACATGCGAGTCTGCTTAACACGCGGTTTTACCATGGCTACATTCATAAGCAATCGCTTGTGATATCACTCCTAGACATCTTCATCATTAAATCTTGTAATCAGTGCTGAAGTTTGACACTTTCAGCGGCAACTTCTATACTCCGATACTTGCTTGAAGATCTTGCGTATGGAAGTATTATTTCAGAGTTTAACAGGAAAGCGTTCCATTAGAAAGTTGGCAAAACGTCTTTCTTGTTTTTGAACATCTCAAAGACTGAATCGGTAAGTAAAAGACACACGAATAAGAAATACTTAATATAAAGTTGAAAGCGAATAATTTAGTATTTAATAATTTTATTTCCAGTATTAAATTTACAAATCAATTTTTATAAAAATATATGATGTCATGATTTCCGCTATAATGGAAAATATGAGAGATTGTCATTAAAATTGATGATAATCACAGCAAAAGCAAAATACATGTTTTATTAATCATACAAAAGTAAGTTTTATAAATTTAATTATTACATATATATAAATTCATTTACATATTAATTGATTTATACGTTTGATTATACAATTTTTGATTAAAAGTGATTACGTTTATTTTATTGATTAAAAGAAATAATTGTAGTAATATGATATTTACTACAATTATTAATTTTTAAATATCATATTTAAAAATAAAATTAGAACAAATCGATTATTAAATGGAAACGGTTTTCATTGTTAATCATTAAGTGAATAATGATCAAAAGGTAATAAATCAATTCCATCTAAAATATATTGTTTATCATAGAATGGACAAATCGAAACCTTCTTTTGTCTCACTGTTTTTATAATATGATTTTTTGAAATTATTTGCATCTGTCCATGACGATAAAGTTCATTATTTTCTAAGGCGTTAGAATAAAGTTCATGAGTGAATTCGCGTTTGACTACGTGATTACTTAAAATACTTATAACTATAAACATTTTTAATATTTGATTTTGATTTAAATAACGATGCGATTATAAATAAAACATCGATTATCACGACAATTTATTGATAATATAGCGTTTTTTCTTTGCAAAGGAAGTGGTATTTTTGTATTTTGACAACCACCGATTTGCGGATAAAATGTCCCTATGTTAACATCCAAATATGATATTTCGTAAATTTTGCATCCGCTACCACAATCGAGTAAAAAATTCTACGTCGACATAAATTTTTCAAAAGCATTATAAATTTTTTCGTGTACATTATCGAATGTTGATAAAATTCTATTCATACCAGAAGAAAAATAAAACGAATTATACATATATTGATTCAATTCGTCGATTTTAAAAATCAAAAGCATTATAAATTTTTTAGTGTACATTATCGAATGTTGATACAATTCTATTGATACCAGAAGAAAAATAAAACGAATTATACATATATTGATTCAATTCGTCGATTTTAAAAAATACTATTTTTAAACATATTAAAAATTTCACTCTTCGACTTACATTAGAATTAATTAAAAGATCATAGACATCATTCAATATATTCCGAAATAGAATTTGAAGATCAATCTGTTCACCGATAAATAATCTATAGCTTTCTAGATAACCATTAAATGCCGACTCAAGTAATATAAAGTTAGCCATTAACTATATTTATCAAAACTTCATATAATGATGTCTTCAAAAACTGTTACCAATTAATAGAATGTTCTTTTATTCTTCGATGTTTATTTTTTTTACATGATCAACCATCAGATCGACTGCAGTTTTTAAATGTTCAAGATCTGATAGCGGTAGATTAAATCGGTTTTTTATACAATAGTCTTGAGTCTTGGTAAATCCTAAATAGTACGATTTATGGAAAAGTTTTAATTCTAAGGAGTAACCATTCCCAAGTAAAATTGAAAACGGCTTATAATTTTGTTTCGGTTCGTCTGTAGCCAAGATGACATCAAATTGATGTGTTTCTTCTTCTAATTTAGATTTTTTAGATGAAATGGTATAATCTAAAAAATAAAGTCTGATTTTCATTTATTAATAAAAATTCAATCCGAAATAAAAAAATCTTACCTTCGCTGGATGCCATAATGATCAGATTAACTTCTTTGATCAAATTGATAAGTTCTTTTGATGTAAGCAGTAACACAAGTTCAAATTTATACTATGATTTTTTTAAATCATTAGTAATGAATATTGTTGCTATTTCTGTTTATTATTTAATTCACAATGCTTTTATTCATTATTGATCGTAGCAATATTTGATTCCAGAAAAACTTCAGTTGATTCGCTTATAAAAAAATACTTAAATTAAAGATCATCAAGTTACTCATTTAATATATTTTCTACTGTTACTTCAATTATATTAAAGCCATCAAAGAAACAATTTGTGTGTTTAGTTCAGTGAACTTTCTCATTATCAACTTTTTAAATAATTTTTTATATTAAAAAGCTTATCATTGTTTGAAGTAAGTACAATTTGATCTTTTACTTTTGTGTTAGGAAAATTTAGAAATATCATATTTATCATTAATTTATCAATTCAGTCTTTAGTGTATTGATACTAATAGTGTATTAACAGTGCATTATCAACAGTTGAATAAGCTTATTCACTATTTGATCAATGCGCTATTTGTTTTCAGTTAAAATGGTCAAACAATCGATTGTGTATTTTAATTCAATGAAAGTCTTTCATAATAAATATATTATAAAAACAATCTTCATCCAAATGTTGACAATTAATAATTGTAATGATTTCTACAAAACGGAGAGTGATGTGAGAACACACTCAATTTAGAAAAAAATTATAATAGAATTTTATAATAAAAATTTTTAATATAAAATTATAGAATTTAATAA
>AYEL01082618.1:0-24544 GCA_000484575.1 Olivierus martensii
TACAGAATCTTTCATAATCGAAATGTAACTTAAATTGTAATGATGGAAATTAAACGGATTTAATTTTATATTTCCATTAAAAGCATTATTAGCTACTAACGCTATTGTTACTCGTTTTGGCATTTGCCCAATAATTGCATTACTTATGGTCAAACTTAAAAGCCCAGAACTCAGAGTGAAAATATTTACGTCTACTCCACGAAAAGGTAATTTGATCACAGATTTTTCCATTTCCTTTTCAATTCCAATAATTGCGCTAGGTGCAATCTGGACTTTATTAATTTGTAATTCCGCTTTTTTTATGAAAATCTCATATTTGTCTTCGTTGGCTAATAAAGTGAAACTGTCTTACTTCTTTCCAACTTGATTCGAATATTGATGTTATTAGGTATGTGTTTTGATTGGTTAACCAGATCAATATGAAGTCGGCCAAAAATATCCATTGTTTCTTTCATTCTGTTAAATCTAGCCATAAGTCCATTATTTTCGTTTTTGTCAGGATTCGTTTCATTAAATTTTCCAGCCGTATCTTTGTAGAAAAACGCGTTTGTTATAAACGACTCATGACCGGAAGCGGTTTTATCGGGTATAAGATCAAAAACAAAACAATGTATAACCTCGTCCATATTCATCATATTTAATGTTCGGATATTTTCCTTACGAATAGCCTCCTGTTTCATCGAATAACATAGCGAAACTTCTAGCATACATTTGCGATTCAAAATCAGGTATATATATGGATTAGGAGGAATTAATTCAGAATCTTTCATAATCGAAATGTAACTTAAATTGTAATGATGGAAATTAAACGGATTTAATTTTATATTTCCATTAAATGCATTATTAGCCACTAACGCTATTGTTACTCGTTTTGGCATTTGCCCAATAATTGCATTACTTATGGTCATACTTAAAAGACCGGAACTCAGAGTGAAAATATTTACGTCTACTCCACGAAAAGGTAATTTGATCACAGATTTTTCCATTTCCTTTTCAATTCCAATAATTGCGCTAGGTGCAATCTGGACTTTATTAATTTGTAATTCCGCTTTTTTTATGAAAATCTCATATTTGTCTTCGTTGGCTAATAAAGTGAAACTGTCCTACTTCTTTCCAACTTGATTCGAATATTGATGTTATTAGGTTTGTGTTTTGATTGGTTAACCAGATCAATATGAAGTCGGCCAAAAATATCCATTGTTTCTTTCATTCTGTTAAATCTAGCCATAAGTCCATTATTTTCGTTTTTGTCAGGATTCGAAGTGCACCAAAACGACTCATGACCTTCTTTGGAAACAAATAGTAATGTTTCTAACATAGCTCGATAAGGATAATTCACTTGACTGGTAATTAGCTTGTCATTCATCCACAATGACGCTTGACTGAAACCGAATTTAAAAAAAAATTAACACGAGTCACTTTGTCTGTAGCTTCCAATTTATTTCCGTCCTTTTTCTGACTTTACAGTTACATCTGCTGACTTGCAGATGTAACTGTAACGAAGTTAAATCCGTACAATGTTTGCCTGATCCCAAAATAAAAAATTCTAATGGTGTTTTTTGATCTGTTAAACTTGTGATAGGATGAATGATTGTTGGAATCGTGTTTTCAATCACTAATTGCGTCGGAATAGTAGTGGACATTTTTAATTCCGATTTGGAACAGGGACAAGAAAAAGGATCCTTTCCTATGAGAAAATATCGTCTTTCTTTTTCTCTTTTTAAACTTCTGTTATGATTTTGTCGACGTCGTCTTTTTATAGCATCACCAGTTTGAATTTTTTGAATGACGTCGTCTTTAATTTCAGAACCAGTTTCTTTAAGTCGTCTAAGTGCCGATTCTTTAAAAGATTTCCCTTTAACCAGATCAGATCCGAGTTTAGCAGCCAACTCTAAAGCTTTACCACCTAAATATTTTCCTGCTTTTCTTAATATCGGAATAGGACCGCGAATAAAATCAAATATGCCATTGCCTCTCTGAATGGGCGGACCTTTAAAATAAATTCCGCTTCCTGTTTGCAATCGATGACGACAAAAATGACCTTGACAAACTTTTGCCGATAACAGCATGACTAGAAATAAGAAAATTCAACTAACTAGTTAACTTTTATAATAATCGTTTAAAGCAGAGAACGAGAAGTGTTTTTCCAGTAGTGAAAATAATAGGATCGCCTGAAGCCGATCGTAATTCTATAGAAATTGTGTCGATATAATTTTTCCTCACTGGGAAAAAAAATGGGTTATCGTAGCTCTTAACTATTTGCTCATTTTTTTTATCGTAATACCGGTATAATTAAAAACTGGAGCAACCACATCGCCCACATGATGCGATTGAACAACATCCGAAGAGACAAATATATCAGTTATTCCGGCTTTTAATTCTAATGCATATTTCCAATAAAATCGCCATCGGGATATTCCGATTTTGCAAATCCTAGAATATCTTAGATTTAGTAATCAATTAAAAGTTTGTTTTGAGGAACAGTCAATAATAACTTTTTTATCAGGTAATTGTCTTAGTTTGATTATTTGAAACTGTTTAACAAACTCGTATTATATAAACCAATCGGTAATTCATATATATTATCGACATTTACTATTATTTCTTCTTTAAATCTGATTTTCCAAATTCTTCTTATTAACTATCTTCTGTATATTCTTCTTATTAACTATCAATCTGTTATGATTTAACAAATTTTATTATTTTTTAGATATTATTGCAAAAATTTCCAAAACATGAGAGTATTCAAAAAGGAAGACCTCCTGTTTTATTAGAGAAAATAGTATTGTCATCAATATGGACTTTTGTTAATGAAGAATCATATAGACCCTTGCGGGTGGGGGTTAGAATACACCCGCTGTTTGACCCGCATGTCGTAAGAGGCGAATCAAGGGTGCCCAATCTTAAGGTGTTAGCTACCGTCCTGCGGGTGGGGGTTAGAATACACCCGCTGTTTGATGACCCGCATGTCGTAAGAGGCGAATCAAGGGTGCCCAATCTTAAGGTGTTAGCTACCGTGCCGAGAAGATGAATGGCAGAGGGAAAGAAGTCTTGAATGGTGCCTGTCCAGACCTTGTTCGACTCTTTGCGGATGGGGGAACCTTTGGGACCTTATGTGGGTACAGGCAGGCCATGCCCAAATCGACATTTTACATCTGCTAGTACAAAAGCTCGCATGGAGGAAAACTTAAACAAAACTACCAAAAACTCTAAAAAGCCATCAGGCCCTCTATCAAAGAGAGCTCTCACCGATGCAAAAAGTAGCGAACGTTAGCGTTGAACCATCTGGTGATAAACCTCCTAGTTCTTTTATTATCTGTCATTCTGAGACCGATTTGCCGCTGGGGAAACTGTCCCCATTTTTTATTACTATCAAAGAGAGCTCGCACCGATGCCAAAGCAGCGAGTGTTAGCATTGCACCATCTGGTGATAAACCTCCTACTTGTTATATTATCGCTCATTCTGAGACCGATTTGCCGCTGGGGAAACTGTCCCCATTTTTTATACAAAAAGACATTCATGGCATTTCTGCCGATGTCAAGCATATTAAGAAGCTCCGATCAAGAGATCTATTAGTTCACCACAACAAGGCTGGTGTCTTCTTACAATCTAAAACTCTAGCAGAAAAACCAGTGTCCTTTTACCTGCACAAAACCCTCAATACATCAAGAGGGGTAATTAGCGAGCCAGATCTGATGGACATTTCTGACGAGGAATTATTACAGGGATTTGCCTCTGCTGGTGCTATTTTTGTCCGTCGCATTACCATCCGTCGCGACTGCAAGCAAATCCCTACAAGAAACATTATTTTGAACTTCAACACTCCTCAGCTGCCACATTCCATCAACGCAGGTTATCTACATTGTAAAGTCAGAGCATAAGTTCCTAATCCCTTAAGATGCTTCAACGGTCAGCGATACGGTCACGGAGCAAAAACTTGCCGTAGTAAAGCCACCTGTCCCAAATGTGGCAAGGACAACCACGGTGACGAAAATTGCACTGGTGGACAATGTTGCGTCAATTATGGTGGAAATCATCCGGCATACTCTCGATCATGTCCGACATGGAAGGTCGAGAAAGACATTCAATCAGTCCGAGTAAATCAGAACATCTCTTATGCCGAGGTATTTCATAATAATGTACAAAAATTGACATTTTTTGCATTTGTTAAAAATATCAATTTTATTATTTCTTGAATTATTATTAATAAAAAAAATAAACAGATAAAGAACCATTAAAGTTTTTGATTAAATATTAATAAAGTATAATTAATCAAGAAAACCAGTTCAACACAAAAAATACAAAATAAATCTTTCTACTGAAGAAAGCCATCTTCAAAAAAACAATATTTGTAATAAAATGCAAAGTACATACAACAATAACATATTCAACTTAAAAGGAATAGAAATAAATTGAGTCTAAACATAATATATAAATATTATGAAATAATTCAGATTGTATCCTGAAACTAGTCAACAAAAAAAAAAAAAAAAGTTGACTCAGGAAAATATCAACATGAAAAATTATATGTAAAACAGATTGCATGTTGGAAGAGATGCCGATCAATATCAATACCAGGAATAGGAATAAATTTCATCAACAACAAACACAATATTAGTTTCAGTCTGTTATTAGAAAGCAAGAAAAACTTGATATTAATATATTTTTATTGATTAGTGTATTTTTTAAATTAGGAAAGTGATATTAAAATACCATAGCTATTAAATAAGACTTGGCGAAAAGAGTAAAATCGAATATTTATTGCATCTACAAAAAAATGAGAGAAAAATCCAATTTAATTTCCGAAATAAAAGAACAAGCAATCAAAGCAAAAAATATTTGTATAAATATCACTTTAGTAAAACATGAGAAATCTCATCATCCAACGCTCTTTTCTTCTTCACTCTTCAATTATTTCACAACTTCAATTCTTTCAATCCTCCCGCATTTCTTTGAATATTATCTTAAATAATGAATGCTCCAGAGGAATGCATTTTTGCAAAAATTCAAAACTTGCCAAAACGCTCTTATTAGAGTTCTCTCTCTTTTTTTATTTCTACTTCTATTTACTCTATTCTTTATCTCCTGTTTACAAATTTTCTACATAAAATATGTAAAAAAAAATAAATTATTTCTGAGGAGACAATAGTTGACAGCTATCGTTTGAGGCATTAAATCTTCGAAAAAATATTTCTCTGACTTATTTCTTTATTAATTATTGTTTTATTAATAATAGATCAGAGATCGAATGTTGTATACCATAATTAGATCTTGTAAATGCAACTCAACATAGAGTTATGAATAATAAAACTTTAAAAATATGCAAAACCATACATTCTATAAATATTTTACGATCGTGTTTACAAAAATGAAAGATTAACTTTAAAAAATATTCTCTAGCTTCATCTAAATAGTTTAAAGGATAATAAACAAGTTAAATATTCAGTTTAATAAGTTAATATAACATTAAAAATTTTTCAAATATTACGAAATACAAATTTTTTCATAGATATTAGGAATGGTTAAGCATAGAAAAGAGAATATCGGAAATAAATTTCCATATTTTCGAAATAAACAAAATTTTTATTTATTTTTACTGAATTCGCATTGAAAAATATTTCAATTATTTAAAAAAAAAAACCATAGTAGAGAAAGTAAATATTGAAAAATAATATCAATGAAAATTTTTTCTTCTTCAATATCACGAAATTGTTTTCATAAATATCAATATCGTGAAATTGATATTAAAATTGTCAATCCTATGAAATGGATATCAGGAAAAAAATTTTAATAATGGGGAAAGAACAGCAGAAAAAAAAATTTCAATATTGAAAAAGGTACAGCAGGAAAATTTTCAATATCGGAAACTCGCTTTGTAAAATTTATTCAACCGCAAAAACATTAAATTCTAAAATATATATATATTTGCTTGTTTCTTCTTATATCCAACATTAACTCAAACAACTTATTTATTTCACTGCATATAATAACTTTCGTTTGCTCTGTGTAAAATATGGAAGTATTAAATTTCGTTAAAGCGACAACTACAAGTTGAGTGAGTAAACGTTGTCCTTTGATGCAGCATGACATCTTTAATAGAAGAATCAGGACAACTATTGTAGTTCGTCCCTTTAGTGATTCCAGTTAATGAAATTAGCTCGTTTTTCGACCTGTCTTGCATAATTGTTCTTTTAATCAGGCATAATAAGTCCTTCGTGACCATAAATGTGAGTCACTCGTAATCTGATCATGTTGGTAGAGCAATGATTTGTCTGGCTTCGCGCGATACACGCTTCTCTAATCAGGTCCCTTATGCAAGATTTTACTTTGCGTTTTCTTGGTGAAGTGTCAAACTTCGTAAATGAAATATTTTCGCTCGATGAATTAAACAGAATTAATATTTAATTAGTTTGTTTGTTTTTCATCGCAAGGGTGTTTCCTGCCCAATGTGTTAACGAGTATTGTAAATCCAACAGAGACTTACTGTAAATGTCAAACAAGAAGTAAATTTAAATTTATTACGGAATTTTAATGAAGTCGTGCCACGCAAATATTCATTTTATGAAAATTATAAAATACATCTTCGATATATAAATCGAAAGTGAAGATCGAGTGGTTAATTGGCGCGCTCCGCCCAAAATTACAATAATGTATACTAGAATATCATATTTAATTTAAATTCATAAAAATGCAATTGATACGGTTTGTAAAATATAATACGATCGTAAAATTAATCATATTTCACTTTAATTATAATTAATTTTTATGATGATCGGATTTCAATTTGATAATCAGTTTCGTTTTAAAAACAATCAATTTTTCTTTAATGATAATCGCTTTCATTTTGTTAATCGCTTTTAATCTTAACGGTAATTAACTGAATTAATTCCAACTAATAGGTTCGGTTATTAGTATAAAATTTTCAATTAAAAAAAGATTTGGACATAATATAATCGGATAAAAATAATATTTATTGCAAAGTAAAGACAAAAATGAAAAAAAAAATAATAATAATTAAATAATAATTATTTTGAAATAATTAAAATGATTATAAAAATACATGCGTAATCATTTTATTTTTATTATAAAAATTTTAATTTTAAGCTGTACTGATCAGTAGTCACTGTATTAAAATTCAAAATTAGCATTTTTAGTTTTATGGGTAAAGAAGTTTTTCAAACTTATGCATTTTCTGGGAAATAGCAATAGTGAATCAGTTAGATGTAATGCAATGTCTTACAAAAGATATGAGGCTTTTTAAGAAACTACCTATTACGACCGAAAGTTATTTTTATCACTTGTACTCGAACATTGATTCTTTTTAAGGGCAATACTTTTTTCCAGCCTACGGACTTTTTTCAAGCAAGTAAAATGTCTTTGCTTGTTGATGTAAAGGCTAACCTGGATACATCTCAAATGTCTTCCCCTGGAGCATAAGTTGAAGTAACATTCCAAAAACCTTTAAGAGAACCACAGCCAAGAAGGGGAACAAAATAAATTTACTTTGTAAAGCTCGAAGCCAACAATACCGATTGTCTATTTTCCGGAAAAAAAAAGTATATAGTGCAACGACTCGGAGAGAAAAGAATATTTCCAATAACAGATTGAATAGCATCTCTCTCTTCTAGATAGAATCGTTTGAATAAATATGAAATACCGGACATAGATGATCCTGACTGGTAGGAACCTACTATTTTTCACAGATTTATGGAGCCTAGAATGGTTGGGTAATGCGGGCTAAGGATCAGCCGGGGCTACATTCGTATGCAACAGAAGTCGAACAGGATTTGGTAGACTGCAGCGATTCTTCTCCCCCAAGAGGTTCTCCTCTCCCTCTAATCCTTTCCGGACTTCCTCCCCTTTTTCCGGCCTAGAGGGGAGAGTAGAGTGGAATTTTACGGATGAGGTATGTAAAGGTACATTTTTCACTGACTGTCATAATTTGCCAAGCGTCTCCCTGATCTCTGCATTTTACTTTTCCCTCTTCATACCCACCCATTCACCGTTTTCCCCATTCTTACCCACCTACTTTCCTTAGCTACGCTACTAGGAGAAAAACACAAGGTTCTCTAGCGAAACCTTGTGGTTAATACAACTTTATTTTCTAGTGAGTTATGACCTCGTTACAAAGCAGCTTCTCCGTCGTAAAAATGTCTAGCTTTACGCTCCGACAACGTTGCTACACTTGATCATTCCAGTCGGTGTAATAGTTCCAAATTGAATACCATCTCACCCTATAATTCGGACATAATTAACATCTGTCTGTTGTAGTTATGGTTTGGAGTGGTATAATTTTCTATCCAGAAGTAATCGTGTATAGTTTAAATGATCACTACTTATCCACATAACCATCTAGTAAAAGAGAAGTTCTTCCTATCGAGAGTTTTAAGATAACCACTTGATTTTCCACTTTGTGATAAATTAAGTGGAGTCGTGATTTCGAGATGAAGATAAAATATTAAATTGCTTTATATCTTTTTACTTATCGAGATAGGATATTTAACTTATTATGGCTACTTTCGAGCATTTCTTAATGCAAAATAATTATGTATTGTTAAGATTAATTTGCTTCTTCTCGACTCTCTATTTATAAATGATGATATTAATCTGTCTTGCATATATATCTTATTTTACAAATCTGGTTTTTAATGACCGAAAGTAATTAAAATAATTAGTTTTCATAAACAACCAACCATTAAGAGATGAAAAGCAAACCGAAATGAAAAAAGACGTAATTGGGGTATTTTTCAGATAAAACAGATAAAGGAGAAAAAAAAGAAAGAGTAAAATCTCTGATGAGAGTAAGATTGATAACTTACTAGATAGATAGAGTTTAAGCCAAGAAAGAAAAAAGAGTTTTAGTTGATTCAGAGAACACTCTTGAGATTTTATCTTTTCTTTTCTTTTTTTTTAAATGAAATCAATCAGCAAAAAACATCACCAATTATTAATACAATATAAAAAATATAAAAGTATGACATTATATTTTTACATTCTTATAGATTTATTTTATTCATTTTAGCTTGAAAAAATTTTATTGACTTTATAGACTTTATAAAATAAATTTTTATTGATTTATTGTTTTATATTTGTTGTTCATATTTATATAAAAATATGTTTTGCAGTATGGACAATATTATTTTGCACATTTATCAATTGTTTTATAGCAAGTTGACTGCAATTCAAAGCAAATTTCCTAGTTTTATCCTTTATCATAAATTTATGCACACAGGTATAGATAATAAAGGATAAGCAAGAAGATAATTTTTTGACAAGCTAGAAATGAATAATCTGAGTGAAACTTATTCGAAATTGTATATATAAACTCATAAGATAAGACTTAAAACTGACGACAGTTATTTCTATACTGTATAATTGATAGTTACTGTCAAGCGAACGTGTTGCTGCATCTGATTGTTTTCTCGACAGAAAATGAAATTTCTAACTTTGAACAGCCTTTGATAATTTATCACAAATAGTTGCTGTCACAAAATGTCGATAATTTCCTAGTCATTTGAATTACTTGTGAACACGTTGCTTTATATATATATATGTGCATACATATGGCACATATTTAAAGTCAGAAGTCGTTTAGTGAAAACATTAAGAAAGAGATTGCTTCTTGGCCTTTTCGCAACCGATTTTGATAATTTATGTAACCTGTTCGGCTCAGATGTTAATTTAGCTAGCTACCTTGATTGCATTTTCAGATTTCTTCTAATGAATATAATCAATGGACCTTTTCATCCGATAATATTCTTATTATTCTATCTAACTCGTTTTTATTTATTTCATTCTCGATGTTCATGTATTATTTTTGATTTTTTGACTTATTATATCATCGCTATTTTTATTAATTCTGATTTTATCCATGACTCTTCCTGTGTTGTAGTAATTTAACATTTTGGAAAATACATGGAAACAATCCTGTTTGCTACAGTTTAAGAGAAATTTCAACTGTAAGCAGTTGTGATATTTGTTTATCTAATTATATTATATTTAAATGTGAAATAGCATAATAATGTTTGAATTATCATGTTCAGAAGATCGGAAAATAATCTAGATCTTCAGATCTATTTTGTTTTGCTGCTAACATATATGATTATTGATGCCATCTTCAGAATATTTTTATTATCTATCCACATGTACTTCTTTCTTCTTTTTTTTCTCTATAAACTAACAATCTTCTTTCTCAATATTTACTTTTTAAAATCTAATTTTATGCTTTTAAATTTTTATGTTTATAAATTTTATTTATTCTCTTCGATTCATTTTATTTTTGAGTCAATAACGAAAGAAAAAGTTCCAAGTCAATTTTTTAATTTAAAGTACAATTTCAGTATGTAATCTTATTACGAAAACTATAATAATACTGAAATATCCAACTTTCTTCAATTGATGATAAAAAGAAATAAGATAAAATTTAATTTCCTTCTCTTAAAAATTAAATTATATTTTAAAATATGGATTGAAAATCTACTTTTACAAATAAATTTTTATACTTATAAATTATCAATAAAAAAAACTTTTCTAGACATTTAATATTTCTGTCGAGAACTTTAATCTTCTCCGATATTAAAATATTGGCATGAGAAAGACCTTTAACATTCAGGCATCTCCTGCAACTTAACTTTATTATACGTAACTTCTTTCACACCTCAGGAGATCGTATAACTAAAACAAACAGTTGTAAATTTAAATTTTCTTTAAAACTAGACTGTGTAAATTCTTGTAATGTTACAATTTCAAAAAGTAAACAGTAACACGGTGAGTAAAGATACTGGGAAAGTAAACGTATCGATTGTTGGGTAGCATCGAAAGTTATTGAAGCTCTTTTTTGCCAAAACATAATCCAACAAAGTTTCTCGAAAATATCATGGAGAATGGGAATTTCAGGAAGTAAACTCACTTCGCGCACTTTAATTTTTTATGTAGTTTCTTTAAAACAGGACAGAATTTACTACTTCGCTTCCTGTCGGTACGATTTGGCTTAGGTACATATTCACACCTCGACATTTTCACTCCTTTATATCCTGCTTTGTAATAAAGGGAGGGTTATGTTCTCACTAACCTTAACCCCCGTGGTTGTAATTGGGCAGCATCCCCCTGGTTTCCATGGCAACCAATCCCCACCCAACTTCCACCAGGCTTTACAAGAATAAAGGTAATTTCCTTCAGTTGTGTGATGGCTAAATGCGGTTCGTGATTGAGAAATGGAAACTTCTAGATGTGATTCAGTGGAGTTGCATGCAGATGTTAACTTATGTTTTTTCATTTCTATAAATTTGAAATGACTTGTTTCACTTTGCTTCTATGCATTTTTTATATCCGTTGTAGAAATATAAAACTATTTATGAAGAGAAAAAGAAACTTTCATATTTTCTATATTTATTTACATTTATCTACAAACTTATATTTTTATATTTATGTACATACGATGGTATTTTATATGGAAAACAGTATTATGCAAAATTGATTGGTTAATTTTTTATATAAAATAAATTTTAAATGTTTTTTATCTTCTTCGATAAAATTATTTAATTGCTTTCTATCGACAAAATATCATTATTAAAATTAACTCTCCCCTCCGACACCTAAACTTAACAAACAAAATTATATTAAAAACAAAAATTTACTTTAGCAATTTGTCTTTCTTTCTCTTTTTTTTTTTTTAATTTTTAATCATCACTTGATGTGTTTCTAATAAGTTTTTCACATTTTTTTCTTTCACAGAACGGTATGGCTTTTAAAAGATGTAATCACAAAGTTACTTCATAGATTGACAAGACGTAATATCGAGTTAGGAAGTTAGCGGTTAACTAGACATGCCGTAAATTAGATGACCATCGGAAGAAAATGAAAAATCTGTCATAGACGAGCGAAAGACGTCAGATTGTAAGCTTAAATAAAGGAAAAGAAAAGCAACCGACGTTTCTCTTATGGATGTTGACTCTATTCATTCACGGCTTCTCCCATTTTGCTAAAATGTGGCATCGAATGAATGAAAGGACAAGTTATTACACACGTGATTTAATTTTCTACGTCGAAAGTAAATGTCAACGTTATTAAATTGCCCAAACTTTCGGATGTGATAATGACATGGAATGGTGTTTAATTTGACGGTACTGTCCGAGAATTTCGTATGAGAAAACGGGTAAAATAGTGCAATAACGTTCATGCAGCTGACTCAGCCTCCTATATATGTTGATCGAATTTTTTACGATTTTCTTCGATAACTGAGAAAATAGCTAAAGTGACGATAAGCTTTCTAGCTTGAAGATGAAACAACAAGCTGTTCTTTCATACTCCTAAATCGCTATAAACTGGAAATGCTCTTAAACTTTATACTTTTAAATGTTTTCAAGGATACGCCTGTTACTGAAGACGGTTTTATTCATTTCTCTTTTACCGATTTTATATTGGCCGAAAAAGCCCATTTTATTTTTATAACTTCTTAAAAATTAATGCATTCGCTCTATTTTAAACATAATTAACTAATGTGTTAAAATTTGTTATATCAAGTCTTATTTAAAATAATTATTATATTTATATTATTTATTTAAGATTTAAACTAATTAGAGTTGTACGGTGAAGCATCTCTTGTAAAGGAAAAGATACATTTACAGGCGTCGTAAATTAGTATGTTATTGATACATAATTACTGCATAATTTTATTTCTTTAAAACAATTTTATATATATATATAATTATTTTATTATTCATATGTTATGTTTTTGTGATACCATTTTTTAATGTACTCATATTTAAAAAAAAATTTTTCTAAAATTTAACTGATGTTTCAGAGAATTGTCAAAAAACCGTAAATAATTTTTTCGATATTTTTGAGCGAGTATGATTAAATGAAACAAAAATAAATCCATAGATGTAGTTACGAGTTTTCTGAATCATTTATACAAAAAAGGTATGACAATGAAGAAGTCACACAAAACAACAATGTTCGGTGAAGATCAACAATGACTCCATAATCTTCGAAGCAATCCATATGCCGTTTCTCCGTTCGTTTTGCGATCTTGTTGTATGATAATCACTCACTTGATATTTCTACTTGGAGAGTGTTATCCTACAATGCACATTGCATTACAATCAGCTGCAGAGGAAATATCGATCAGACAGTTCGCCGCCCCTGATTTGGATTCACTAGCTTGACATTTCCAAATTTTCAAGCAGATATCGGCACAGAAATCACATTATAATAACAAAACCCAACCTTTTTATTGCCATTGAGTGAATGGCCGGCTTGTTTCCGAAGATTGTTTGCTGCTGCTTTGCTTCTTCAATAGAGTTGCAGGCGATATAAAATTAAATCGACTTTTCACAATTCCAATAAAATTCTAAAATTAGAAACTGTTTACTTGAATGTTTGAATATATAAAGCAAAAAAAAAACGTTTATTTATTTTAAGAATTGTGTTACAGATGTTACAGATCGTATCTTTTAAACAACAAATATATAATTTAAATTTAATTTAATTATAAAAGTTTTGTAGCAAGTTTTTGAATTAGGAAAATATTTTAAACTTTAAATCCATCATCATGCATTAAGAATTAAACAAGATAAAATTAAAGTGAATGAATTATCAACCGGAAATTATTCCGCAATCATTTATCGTGTTTCTATTTATAGCCAGATAAATAAACGGAGTTAAACATGTCCTCAATCATCAGTTCCATTGACATATTCAATCCGACATCATGCTCCGTCCAATAATGCGACAGATTAGTGGAGTCTTTTATTAAATTTTTATTAAAGATAAATAAATTTTTTCCTCAAGCGAAAGTAGCGTGATTTTTTTTAATATTCTTAATTTTTAAAGACTGATGGGGATGCCGATTATATAGATAAAGGCAAATTGTTACGATTATGGAAATATAATAAAGCTCATGATTATAACTGTAATCATGATAACCATGTTCATTAAATCTCGTAAAATAGATTAATGATTATGATAACATTTGATCATTACATTCTACGGAAGCACGCAAAAAAACAATTGTATTTTTTATAACATTTTTATTGTGTTTTATAATTATTCAACATCTTTTTTTGAAAGTTAGAAAACAGAAATAACATTTAATTATAAATATCTTTAAGCTTTAGATTTAAATTCTCCGAGCACTTCTACTTTAATTTCGTGACAATTTTACTTATTCGTTTTTAAAATTTATTAATATTTTCCTAAAATTCAATTTAAATAAATTAAAAAAAAAGAATATTTGAAGTCATTTTTAACACCTGAAATTGTAATAACGTGAAAATTGTTCATTTCTCATCATATGATCTGTCTAAATGTGCAATTATCTCTACAGAGAATAAGTAAAAGAACAATTTCCATTCAGCACTCGAGTAAGAAGAAAATAGAAAGAAATCAGAATCAACATTAAGCCCTATATCTTTCCAAATTTGACAAATTGGCTTAACTTTCTTCAATCTTGCTATTTGATTTTTTTTATCTGCTATTGTTCTTTTCCTAATGGTTACAATTCTTTATTCCCCGACCGAAATAAACTTAAGTTCATCTAAGTTGGAAGATGATGAAGAAAGTTAGGCAGAGTCCGTTTTCACTCTTAGTCTTTCTGATCAAATGACTGCAGAAAAGTATTTTCGTTTGCAGTAACAGAAAAAAGTATTGAATTTTCTCCTAAAGTTATTTCCCGTCTGAGGCTGTCCAATCAGCTTGAGAGACGGTTTGTGCCTTGCCATTACATATGTCAATGGAAAGAAAATAAACTCGCCTATCTTCCATTCGTTTTTCCCTCATCGTTACAGAGTCCCTGTTTTCTTCTGAATCTCTGTTCTCCAAAAATTGGAGCGGGAATAGTTTGCTTGCAGAAAGTCTCACTCCTTTCCAAAAAGTTTTCTTGCCAGGCCAATTGGAAAAGTGAAATGTGGCTTTGCAGTTTGTCTTTCGTATTTTTATTTCTGTTCTAGTTTTGCCTATAGGCATTCCGGGAGGCTTTTTTTCTTTCTTTCTTACATTTTCACCAGAACGATTTCTAGTAAAAAATACATTTTTTTCCCAACTAAATAATACCTATTCTAGATAACATAATTTAATTTTATATCCTTACGGAATCGAAATTTGCATAAAGCCTCAAACAAATAATAAAGTTTACAACTTGGCAGTGGTATGAATGAAAAACTTGTGGTTGTAATTCCCTGTATAACACACAGAAATCTTAAAAATATTCTTTCATTCAGTTATGTTTTAATTTAAACATTTTAAACAATCGTTAAAAATGATCACTAATATTCTAAATATTTCCAGAAAACTTGCAATTCTATGGAGATTAGCAACTTTTAAACAACTTTGTACTTCAGATTATCCCTTCCCTACAGGCTTTAAAGGGAAGAAGATTCCTTATCTTCTTCCCTTTAAAGCCTAGAATATAGATAACTAAATTATGAGTTAAACAACTTTGTACTTCAGATTATCCCTTCCCTACAGGCTTTAAATGGAAGAAGATTCCTTATCTTCTTCCCTTTAAAGCCTAGAATATAGATAACTAAATTATGATGAATTTAAACTCTGTTATGAACAACAAACTAACTTTAAGATACAGCATGTTTTCCTCTTTGAAAATTAATGAATTCTCTATTTTTAAATATAATGAAAACTATTTTATATTTATTTATTCTTCAGTTTTTATCCTTAAACTAGAAGAAGTAAAGGAAATCAATTAGATTTATGAATAAATAAAGATATTAAGTTTTCACTATCTATATAAAGGTTTGTAGATAATCTATATTACAACCACTTTGCATTTAAAAGTTGCTAAAATTATTTAGAAAGAATCTAGTAAACTTTTCAGATACTAAAATAAGATTTAAATGTTTTAGAAAAAGCAGAATTGTTGATACTTTTGAGATAATAAAGTTTAGCTATTTAGAGGAAGGCATTTACGTTTACTCTCCTTAAAGAGCTCTAGCTTCTTATAAATTTAAGTGCTTACATACTTTTAGTATCTCACAATATTTTAAGTAGAAATAAGGCAATCATTCACGTGTGAGAAACAGTTTAGATCTTTCGGTCAAGACTTTAACATATATCAGACGTTTACTCTTTATATCGATTCCAATATTTTAGAAGGAAATTGTAATTTCCTTTCTCGTAAGTGTACCAACGATGAGATTGAATTTCTGTGAAATCTAGTCGTGATTAATGTTTTCCCTTGGAACATGTCATTGTGACAAATGTTTGCTTTCTTTACTCTTGCATCAAACAAAAGAGAAATTGGGTGAATTGAAAGTTTTGTAGTTTTTTGCTGTTGATACTTTTTTAAAAAATGTTCAGTGTTCTTTCATAAATATACAATTTTTCGACGTGCTCTAATAAATCTTTTATGCCTAATCGTATTCAAACAGTTATTTTTCGAGTGTGGAAGAACAACATTTCTATCCCCTTCAGTAACGTATCCTGATAAACCTTTCATTCTTTTCTTTTTTTGAAGAGTGAATGTTACCTCTCGGATGTATTATATTTTAATATATTTTTTTTATAAAAATCTTAATTATTTTCACTTTAATTAACGTCGTTAAGCACCAACGATCATTTTAATATATTTTTTTTTTTATAAAAATCTTAATTATTTTCACTTTAATTAACGTCGTTAAGCACCAACGATGTATAAATATTCATAACATACATTCTACAAGCTCCACGAAAGCATTAAACATACTGATATATTTATTAATTTAGATTAAAAAAATTAACTCCATTCTTAGAATTATTTATTAAAACGACTATAATTTTTAATTATTTTTGTTACTTTAGAGAGAGAGAAAGGGTATTAAAATTCGTAAAAATGAATTTTTCCTTGGGGGAAAACGATGCTGAGATCATTTAGAAAGATTTCTCTTAAATTACCAAATAAATAGACTTATTAACAGAAAAATAAGAGGTGTTCGCTTATTAAAATGATCAAATTTTCAGTACAAAAATCGTGTTAAGGTGGAGAAAACATTAATTAACCGGATAGGAAAGCTCATTAAGGAAACAGTTTAACCAAAACTTAAACCATCAAGATCGTTATAGAAAATCTCAGCATGTGGACTTTTCTTCTGAAAGTCACTCGCTCATTAGAACTTTCTTGGAACATTTTTCTAGTTTTTAGCAGCTACTCTAGAGATCATAAAAAGCGTTCAATCAAGCAAATTAAACAATCCAATCTGGGGGAAGCAATCACTCTGAAGATTGCAGTGTGCGTCTATAAAAAGGGATTTAATGTAGCGACCATGCCCTATAAGTGTTGTAATGTGATAGCTCCACCTACGTCCGTGAATCACGGCTCTTATCAAAGAATGGGTGGAGTTGCTGAACTCCCTTGGGTATGACTCATTGGCAATACACGGCCGTCAATTTGAACGTGGCAGTATTTTAACACAGGTACAGGTTGTAGTACATTCCTGTTGCATTTGTATCGCGTGACTATAGTAAATCATTGTGGAAACCAAATTGAAATCAATATAAAGAAGTTTCATAAAGCAGGAAGCCGAATGAACAGATCCATCAACTCTTCTTTCTTCATTGCAAGTTTTATTCTCTCCTTTTTTCCAGATGGAAATTGTATCATAAATTATCGGATTTTTCAGTAAATCAGGAAATTCTATTAAAATTTTCGAGAAGAAAAATTTATGACTGTTTATGATCTACATACTGAAATATTTCTAGAAGATTTGCGTTTCTGCCGAATAATTTTGTAAAGGAAAAAAAATTAAAGCAGAAAAAGTACGTAATATTTTTAAAGAAAAAAATTTTTTTTTAAATATAAAAAGTCACTTAAATGATTCGATCTTTTTTTAATCAACTTTTTTAATTATAACTAATTATGCAAAAGCGGACGTCATCATTGGGATCGTGACACGAATTCCAAAATCACTCCGAGAGAAGACTCGTTAATTTTCCAATTCAACTATGGACTGTGAAAAATGAGATGCTAGGAACACAACTAAGAGCTTTATAATACTGTAAAGCAGTGAGATGAGCATCTTAAATGCTAAGATGATGAGAAGTGCTTCGTTTAACAGCGGATACTTCTATTCACCAAAACAAGTAAGTTTTACTGATGCGAGTCCAAGGACTGATGACCTCAACTCTCGTAAAGGTTTTCACATAATTGTTGATGTGTTCTAATGACAAAGAAAAGCTGCCAAATCTCTGTATCTAAGCGACAGCCATTACTCAAGTCTTTTAATGGCGATTTTCTTAGCAATTTCAGTCTAAACACTGCGCCAAATGCGAAATCCGGCGTTAAAACCTGGCCTTAATTATCAGATTCCTTTAATGATGTTCTTGCTTTATCCTTAAAGAGATCCATAGTCTTTTCGCCTCCTTAGGAGCCAAGACGTTTGGCTAAAGTGTTGTAAACTAGAGACTAGAATCTTGTTAATCCGCCTTCTCTTTGTGTTGGACATGACCGTCCAAACGATCGATGGAAAAAATTGTCTTGTTTTGTTTACTGTATTTTAATTCTATTTTTAGATCTGAAAAACAAACTTATTTTATTCAATGCGATTTTTATTATTATTATTATTTTTTTTTCTTAATGCTTTGTTTTTCCAGAAACTTTTTAATTAATTTCAATTTTTAAACTTTATTATTATTATTTTTTTTTTCTTAATGCTTTGTTTTTCCAGAAACTTTTTAATTAATTTCAATTTTTAAATTGATTTTCTTTTGAATTTTTCAACGTTTTATGATGTTCTATAATTATCTAACGCTCTTTGTGAAATTTCTTATTAAAAATATTTATTTCTAAATCGATTTTTATTTAAAATAAAATTGGAAAATAATAAAGTTAGTTTGTGGAGATAGAAGATGTAGAGAATCTTCAGAACGATTTTAAAAAATTTTATTCCCGGGGCTATAATTTATTTCGATTGGATCCTATTAGAAATAGTGATAAATACTGTTCTAAGCGCATCAGCTTACTAAAGAACATCTAGAGTGACTGATATCCGCAATATAGGTAACTTTAATGACGGATCATGGATATAAAAATCGTTCTTGCGAATGCATTCCGGGGGAATAAGATAGAATAAAAAATCGGGGGGACAAAATGCTGAGTTTTTTTCCTTCCTTTCCATCGTTTCAAAAATTTCTTCTGGCGAACCTCTATTTTTCTTTCTTTTAAACTTATAGAGAATGGAAGATGAACTTTTGCTACTTAAGTATTCTGTTCAAATCCCTTCTCATATGTCACATTCACAAATGTCAGAAAATTTCTTTCTAGAACGCGCCAAACCCTTTTTCTTTCATTTATTACTGCTGGAGGTCCACAGACAGGTTGAGGATAAATCTCGATGCTGTCCATACATCATCATCCCAGAAGAGAAGAAAAGCTTCTCCATCATTTCTCTATAAAAAAAAAGAAAAGAAAAATTATATAAAAACTTTCTTCGGGGCAATAAGTTTTATTACAGATATTTTTCCTCTTGGCGTAATTTATTATCGATTTTATAGATCGGAAGAGCGTCGTGTAGGGAAAGAGTGTAGATCTCGGTGGTCGCTTAAATTAAGACATTTTGAATTAGATAATTTCAATTAATATATTCTGGAAACAAGAAAAATTTCCACAATTTAAACTTAATACCTGACTCATGTGGAGCTGAAAATTTTTAGTTCTACTTTGAATGTACAGAATTCTTCTTTCCATTGAGTCAATAGATTAAATTTCTTTTATTTAATTATGAAAAAACTCTTTGAAACTTTAACTGAAACAAACTTTTGCTGAATAAGAATTATGATTGATGATATTGAAAATAAACATACAAATTTTTAAATAAATAAAATAAAAAATATACAGAAAAAACAAAGGGAAAGAGCAACTACAGATAAGGATAATTATAAAAAAAATTTCAGCAGTATAGAATAACAGATGCAAGAAATAAGGTTTCTATATCTATTATGCAATAATTAATAAATTGTGGAAAAAATCTCTGTAAACACTTGTTAGAATGTTGTAATAGTGAAATATGCTTCTCCAAATTTAATCAATTGCTAAATATTTCATAAAAATAAAGCAAGAGAATCATTGTCTATATTGTCATTTCAATTGCATTTTTTTTTTACATTTGTAGCATCTCATTCCTATTTTAGCTGTTTTAGAAAAGTTGTTTATATATATATAAACAACTTTTCTAAAATATATAATGTGATGTATATATATATAATGTATATATTATATGCTTTAGAACTTGTAAAATGTTGTATAATGTAACTTTTCTAAAACATAAAATGTATATGTATGTATAATTTTATGCTTATATTTTGCTAATTCTGATCATTTGTTTTTAGTCATGGAGTTTTAATTATAAAATAATCATTCTACTATAAAACTTATTTTTTTTCCTCCCATTATGGAATGTCTCAGGGCTGCAGATTATAAAGATATACAAACACTCTCCACCTTACAAATGAGTTACATTCCAAATGACCATTCATACCATGAATTTGTTTGTAAAATGTTACTAAATTTACTGTTAACTAATCATATCTCCTAATGATGTTTGTGAGATAAGAGCTATAAATACTATCAAATAAACAATAAAAAAAATACTAAAACAAATAAATAATACATTTTAAATTTTAAATACAATACATTATAATAGAAAATTATGATAATAAAACCATTGTTTCAAACTATAACGAGGATATTTCATCATTAGTTCAATAATGACACTTTTGTGAATCTGGGCCCAGTTTGTTCGTATTGGCAAAAGTTCGTAAGGTGGGAACTGTCTGTATGCTGCTATGAAATATGCTATTTTTGTAATATACTTTTTAAAAATTATAAAATAAATAAAGTAATAAATATTTAATAATATAGATTAAAATAATAGAATATATTATTGACAGATCTCTCTAGAAATTTTTCCCTTATGTAGTCATATTCTATAGGTAGAAGTGCTGATGGTACATCACTTCTACCTATAGAATCCAGTATACAGTAGACTCCTTATCTGATCTCTATGGGACTGGACCTTAGGCCAGATAACAAATGCCTGGTTAATCCAAAAATATGTGCAAAATACCATTTATATACTTTTTTATTTAATTTACAACTTAAGTTAATTGTAAATTAATTTACAATTATTAACTTTGTATATAAAGGTTTATTAACTAAATCAATAACATTCACTTGTTTTTTGAAGATTTTTATGTCATTTTTTATAAGAATTATATCAGCAGCAGATGAATCATCTTTCTGTTTGATATATCTTATTGCAGATTTAAATGCTTTTACCCCTCATGAATAATTTATTCATTTTTATTTGTTTTTCTGCCTACTCATATCTTGATGAAAATGTGGCTGATTAAAGCAAAGACTAGTTAAAGAGAGACTAGATAAGAGAGAGAGTACTATATTTTAAAATCTGGAATTTCTTGATCTGAGCATGCCAGATTTCAGTGAATTTACAGTATTTATTTTAATTGCTTATTTTCTGATTAGAAAATTCCTTAAGATATTTGTATATTTGATAATATAGATATTTATTTGTAATTTCTCAATTAATGCTTCTAAACTGCAAACTGTATTAGTTTATTATTATTTTGTTTGTGTTATATCAGTCTACACTTATATTGTTTGACCAGACCCAATTTATTAATTCAATTGTGCAATTTCTTCTTTACAGTGCTGTTACATCATTCATAAATTGATATCTAAGCTCTGTATAAGTTGTCAATCTCATATGTATATAATATCATAACAGAACATAACTAGGTGAATATAAACCAAATATTAATAAAGCCAAATGACACCTAGTGGAATAAATTAGTTTAATTCTAATTATTCAACCAGGAGGTCATTGGATTTTAATAATAATTGGCATGTATATAGATTGTCTTCTCTTATTCAACTTGTGGATCATGATATCTAAGACTTATTTTCATTTTTATTTGTTACTTTGAGCGCAGTCATGAAAGAGAACAAAAATCTGAGATTGAAGAATTGCAATTCAATTTTTCAGAAGGGTTTATGTTAGGCCCATTGAACACTATCCTTCATCTGACAGTTATTCTCAGGATTATCAGGTAAAGGATGATTATTTTAAGGCCCACCAGAGACTGACCATTTTGTGGGAATTTTCTGATGGACTTTGGAATAGCTTGGCCCTGTTGCTAAGTATCTAATATAATGGGAAAGCAGCATAAAACTTAGAAAAAAGAAACATTAAGAGATAATCCAATCTTGGGTTGGGCAGTCTATGATGAACATTGGAATGCCTTACCATTTAGTAGTATATAATAGGATAGAAAGTAGCATAAAAAATCAAAAAGAAAAAAGGCAATATCAAAGAACTTCTGAAAATCCTTCAATGCCCTAGATGCAATGAAGATTACAGAAAACTAATGGGCAGAAGTTACTCATAAAATCAATGGAATCTGGAAAAATTTTTCTTCTTCAGAGATATTCAGGACACAAAAGTCACTTCCAATATCCAGACAGTAGAGAGAGCCCAAGCTTTATGACAAAACTGTTTGGCAGTCAATACTGAAGATGCTTTGAAGTTGCTGAACTCTTATGATCAAAGCTCATGCTTAATGATCTTATTAAAATTTGAAGACAAATCATGTTGAAGAATCTGAGAAGAGGACTACAATGACTTCAAAACTGACTTAGCACTTGGATTTATTGAAATTAATATCACAATTCTTGTGGATATTGATTCAAATAAGTAGAGAGTAGCAACAACTATACAAGGAATAAAGAAAATGCTTGATTTCTATTAGAAGATTCTGAGATAGAAGAGCTTTTTGTGTTGAATGACTTCAATGCTTGATTTCCTCATGTTTTTATTAAAGACTTGTATATAACAATTTATATTATTGGACATTGGAGATTATTAAAATGATCTAGCTATTGTTCAAGAGGAATGCTCTTCCTTCTTAAATTGTCATTTGATTTGTTGAATGTCATTTTTTTTTTTGGTGAATTTTTAATAAGTATAGAATATGTGTTTATGTTTTTATTAGTTAAAATTTATTGTCAGGAACCAATTATCATATTTGTTGACTTATAAGATGCATTTTTTTCCTTATAAATACTTTAAAAAAATTGTCCTGCATTTTACAAAACTGAAAGTGACTATACAGTAAATTCTTTTTTCTAGCAGTTAAGTAGGATATAAACATCTTTATTATAGTTATTGTACAGTTACAGAAACATTTTCAGTCTACCCGACCCTCATCAGCTGTATCAAAACTATATACATATATTATGTAAAACTTAATAACAGTTAAGAATTCCAATAGAACAACGTGAATTCTATAATTTGATTTAAATTAAAAAATAATAGACTTTTGTCGTATTGTTAACAATTATACATATAAAGGTTAAGGTTATCAGTGCTTAGAAGATGACAGTGTCTAGAATTATTATTTATTAATATTATATAATGTGCTAGTAATAGATTACTTAATATAATTGTTTTTTAAAATTTTAAATTACTACTGTTACTAAATAAAAAACATAAATAAGATATAAATAAAATAAGCAAAATAAAAATAAATAAATAAAATAAGAAGTAAATCAATAAAAATAATAAGTCTAAATATTCGTTATGTTGTAAGTTCTATATGCCTCTAATGTACTTTATTGTCTACTGTTAAATTTTTTGTTTTTCTCACACCATTTCCATGCGTTATTGATAAGTTTGGGTCTAATTGGTTTATTACACAGTGTCACTTCCGCTATCTTTAAATGTTGGGTCTAATTGGTTTATTACACAGTGTCCCTTCTTCTTCGTTTCACATCTTTCCATCACTTCTGCTATCTTTTTCTATTCCGGTTCTTTTTGTTTTATGATGCGTGTTGTCCCACAATACGTCTACATGGTGGCTGACAGTTCTACTGGCTAGTGCCATATTACATTTGGCTTCGTTAAACATCTCTTTTATGTTCCGCTATTCTTTTGCTGATGTTTCTGGTTGTGTAGCCTATGTAATTTTCATATGTTCCCGTGGTTTTTGACGGAAATCCGGTAAACACCTAAGAAATGTGTGGTATCTCATCTTTGTCATTATGTAAGACATTAAATAGAGTATTTCTTCTCTGGAAGGCTAATTTTGTGTTCGTAAATTGTTCTATTTTACTTTTTGTTTTTAGTAGTGGTTGGGACACTTTCACCGCTCTATATTTACTATTTTCATTTCTTTTTGTTGTTCTTTCATTTCTGTTCCCGCTGTTATTTTTGATATTTCTTTGTAAATTATTTATCATTTTTCTCGTATACCCGTGTAGTTTTGCTTGTGCTATTATCCATTCAAATTCTGCTTTCTTTATCGAGTAAGAATTTAATCGGGTAAATATTTAAAATTATCAATTTTTTAATAAAAAATTTATCAATATTGTATTTTATTAAAAAAAATAACCATTTACAGGATATTGGCCACAAAGATGAGCAGCAATAAATCCTCCATGAGATCCACCAAATAATATTAATTTATTTTTATCAATGTTCTCTTTCTCTATTAATTTCTCTACAGCATGCTAATAAAAGAGGATAAAAATATATTTATTAT